>VUQK01014400.1:0-13716 GCA_015106715.1 Bujurquina vittata
GCAGGGCTAACACAGAGGGACAGACAACCATTCACATCACATTCATGCTCTCATTCACACCTATGGGCAATTTAGATTAGCCAATTAACCTAACCCCAGTAAGTGCATGTCTTTGGACTGTGGGAGGAAACCGGAGTACCCGGGGGAAACCCACGCAGACACGGGGAGAACATGCAAACTCCACACAGTGAGAGAGAGGCCGGGCCAAGGTGGAATCAGACCCAGGCCTTCCAGATGGTATTCAAACTGTGAGGCAGCACTGCGCCACCGTGCTGCCTTGTGGCATGTTTAATTTAAACATTCACCTTTATTACAGTCTAGATCACAGAAAATATGCAAAGTTTAAAAGGTCCAATTTAAAAGCCATGGGGCTACCCATGTCTGCATCTTTTTTTAAAATCAGTTTTATGTCTACGTATGACTGTTGTCTGATTCAGTACAATTAATCCTGCCTATCATGGGGTTTATTATGTCTATTAGGTGCCACCGAAGCAGCTTTGAACTCTGTGGCTAATGGCTCAGTATGTGAGTAGCCATAGTGCTTTGCCTTGTGTGTGTGTTTACGTTTTTTTCTTTTGAGAAGTAGACCCAGAAGGTGGTGATGACTGTTTTGTGAGTCCAGAGTGATGTGTCATTAACAGCTTTTGGATAGAGCTCTATAATTTAGATTTTCATGCACTCCAGATTGACTTTGGTGGCTTTTTCTGTCTTCTACAGTCATAACAAGTGTAGGGGTAGAAATTAATTGTTCTTAAATGATACATTTTAGCGAGCCTTCCTGTTTAGCGTGTCACAGCTTAAAGCTGATTTCGCTGTGCTTTGCGTGTAGTTTTTGTGATTGTGGAAATTTTAAATAAATTGGTTTTCAGTGTTTTCGTTGCTCTGTTTGTGTGTCTGCAGGTTTTGCCAAATGGTGACAAGACTGAAGTGGGTGAGAACGGAGTGACTCTGAGCGGGGGACAGAAGGCCCGGCTGGCACTTGCCAGAGCTGTTTACATGGTGAGTCCACTGCACAATCCAGCCAGCTGCTTCACACTCAGAGAGACGCAGAAGAGGTTTGACCAAAAAACTGAGTTAGTCCGCAGAACACAAGCACAAATGATCTTGGAATTATGTCTTTATGTCTTCTGCTACATTGATTGGTAAAGACTGTATGCTCTGATACATCAGGGAAATATTTAGAGATTTTTATGTTTGCTTGAGGGATCTGCCTGTTACATGGATCTGATGCCTATGTCCAGCTGCACTATTTACATATGAAATTTTATTCAAATAAAAAAGTCAGACAGATGTCTAAATATTAAATCATGCCCTATAACAAATAGGTATGAAGCCATGACAAAGCTGTTTAAATGTAACATGCTTGTATAATGTGATGTTGCTATCCCCTTTTTTTCTGCTGTCCTGCAGGACAAAGACATCTACCTCCTCGATGATCCGCTGGCTGCAGTGGATACAGATGTGGCTGAACACCTCATGAAGAACTGTATCATGGAGCTCCTCGGGGGAAAGACCAGGATTCTGTGCACACACCGCATAGAGTTTGTGGACAAAGCTGATGTGGTTGTCCTCATGGACAATGGGACAATCATCAAAACAGGTAGAATCTAAAATCTACTCAGTTACAGTTTCACAACATTACAATACAGAGCGCTGATACTAACAGTGGCTCTCCTCATCCTAAAAAATGCCATAGGAATTATTTATGCATACGTTAAGACAAAGTGGAATATCTGTGGAATAAAAGCCCTTTTTATTCCTATGTTCTTCTGTGCTAAATAGGAACACCGGCAGAAGTCCTTCCTTTGGTGGAAGCAGGGCCAAAAAAGCAGAAGAATGACCGCAACACAAAAGAGAAAGGTAATGTTCAGCTTGCTTTATAATAGACAAAAATTCAGTTAAACTGGTGGAGCTTTTGTAGTCACTACTTTACTGCAAATTTCTTTGGTTCAGAGTCGTCTTCTTCCACTTCCTTCGGCTCTTCCCTTTTATTTTGGGGTCCCCACAGTGGATCATCTGCCTACATCTTATCCTATCCCTAGCATCCTCTCCTGTAAATGGACTGGTTCTTATATGAGCACATGTTGTATAAAAGAACTCGAAGCACTTTTATACAACATGTCTGGTTCACCCATTCACACGCAGTCATTCAAACAGTTTTTTCTACATTTAAGTGCTTTCTAAAATTCACAATCTGATGAATGCATCAGGAGCAACTGAGGGTTCACTATCTTGCCCAAGGATACTTTGGCACGCACACTGGAGCAGCCAGGGATTGAACCACCAACTTTCTGATTAGTAGATGACCTGCTCTACCTCCTGTACCATAGCCACCCCACTTTTCATCTCTATAGCTGGTGATCCAGCCTTTGATTTTGATTGATTAGCATCTCTGCCACCTCCAGCTCTGCCTCCTGTCTTTTTTGTCAGTGCCATCATCTTCCCTTTCTCTCTTGCTGCTGTCCTTCTGTCACAAACACCCCTGACATTTTTCTCCGCCCATTCCACCCTGCCTGCACTCTCCTCTTTACCTCTCTTGTGCACTGTCCATTCCTTTGGGTGGTTGACCCCACATATTTAAACTCATCTACCTTTACTATATCTACTCTTTGCATGTTCACCGTCCCGCCCGTCTCCCTCTCATTCACAGATACATGTATTCTGTCTTGCTTCTATTGACTTGCTTCTATCTGCTTCTCTCCAGTACATAACTCCACCTCTCCAGACTCTCTTCCACCTGCTGCCTACTCTCACTGCAGATCACAGTGTCATCTACAAACTAGATGATTACTTGTCCATGGAGACTCCTGCCTGACCATTACCATCACAAACAAGAAGGGGCTCAGAACAAATCCCTGATGTAATCCCACCCCACTTTGAACCTATCTGTCACTCTTATCGTACATAATCCGCTCTTACTGCTGCTCCTGATCGTCACCTCTCTTCTTAAACTAGCTTTCCCATAGCTTTATGGTGTGGCTCATCAACTGTATCCCTCTGTAGTTACTACAGCTCTGATCTTCAGAATCAGAGAAAATCAGTTCTCTGTTCCTCAGCTGTACACACATGAGTCTAATATGATGTGAATACCTTGTAAGTACTTACCTGGCGTATTGTTACAGATGATATAAATAGAAAGACATTATGTAGTACACACCCTTGTACAAGGGTGCAGTATGTACTTTCTCTAATTTGTTTACCATAGAAATGTTTGTGTCTGTTCTAGGATTTGGTTACCAAAAAGTATTTGTAGAAATGTTAAAGATAATAACAGAATATCAATCTTTTACAGCATGCTTGAACTTGTTTTGATTTAATGAGTACTGTTAATGTTGAACACCAATTCT
This sequence comes from Bujurquina vittata, assembly GCA_015106715.1. NCBI lineage: Eukaryota > Metazoa > Chordata > Actinopteri > Cichliformes > Cichlidae > Bujurquina > Bujurquina vittata. Next base: position 3,348 of record VUQK01014400.1, read on the forward strand.
TGGTGGAATATGAACCCACGTGGGACTAAAAGTATTGGGAAAAAAGGTTTAGGTCAAGGCCTCCAAATGAGGGCAAAATAGTTTTGCAGAAGGTAAATCAGATGTCAGTTTTCTATTATGAAATGGGGCAGTAATGTTATCCTGACTTCTGCATTTATATTTTCATTAATGGTGGCAGGATATCCCCATCGGTGATGGGTCTGAATGTTTTTGAATTTGGCAAAAAAATGCTGGGTTATTTTAAGTGGGGTTTTTTTTGTTCAATTTGGCAATAACATTTAGTGCTAGTCATGCTGGCAGTCTGACAATCTTTTTTGTTTGGCTCTTGTTGATCATAAGCAGATGGCTTGGATCAGGATGAAGAGGAACTGAGTTTACTGCCTGAGCTGCGTGTAGATGATGATCCTGACCGCTCAGGGGCGGAGCGGAAGCAGGTGGGCAGGCTGTCGTGGAGAGTTTACCAGACCTACTGGGGTGCTGTGGGCGGAGTGTTGGCCACCTGCATCTTAATCGCTCTTCTCCTCATGCAAGGTTTGGAATGACCCTGTAATGCTTATTATGATCTATGTACACTGATGACCCTTGGTAGATTCTTCTAGTCATCAAAAAACATCAAGAAGCAGATTTGTTCATATTTAAATTAAAACTATAAATGTGAATCAATTTTTCTCTATTCAAATAATAACTTTTTAGATATGTTGTGTATTTCTTTAGTCTGTCACAGGTTTAATAGATCAGCAACCTTAGTAAATCCAATTATTCAAGTCACAAGACACTAAAGAAAAATATAAATGACAAAGTAAACAAAGAAAAGATCAAAACAAAAATAAATAGGTTCAGTTTTGCAGGTTGTTCATGTGTTATTAATTGCATCAGTTGCCTGAGAATATCTACGCTGAGTCCCCGTCTGAGCGCATGCTGTCATTGTGTCCCTGGGCAAGACACTTAACCCACATTGCCTAAGTGTGAATGTGTTGTGTGGTGGGTGTAGGGTGGTGGTCAGACACGCTTCCGTCCCCAGGGCAGCTGTGGCTACATTAGTAGCTTACCACCACCAAGTATGATTGAGGTGTGAATGAATAGTGCACGAAACTGTAAAGCGCTTTGAGTACCTTGAAAAGCGCTGTATAAGTCGAAGGCATTATTATTAATTCCATTGGTATTCCTGAGTTCTGTCTAAAGTGAGTATTTATATGGTCCCTTTATCCACCACTTTAGTATTCTGGAGTGTGATGTTCATGTTTAAATAAGGCTTCAGGGATTTTGTGTGTGTGTGTGTTTTTCAGCCTCTAAAAATGTGTCTGACTGGTGGCTGTCCCACTGGATCTCTAAGCTAAAGCACAATGGTTCCACCGGGAATAATGATACCTCGTTATCTGTCTTCAGTTCACCTCACCTGCTGCTTTTCTCACCTGGCGGACTAATGTGAGTTGATCAGTCAGAAAAATTTTGACAAAGGTCCTATGAATCTGTACACAGCCAAGTTGATGTGCTATCATAGTTTCACAATAAACTGTAAAACACAAAATTAGCATCAAATTTTGAAAGCGCTTCTTCCCATCTTATCTTAGTCTTTTGATTGAAATCAGATATTCACATTTACCCATTCAGGTCTTCAGTGCCGTCTGCACAAACATTGCTCTCTAATGACATCGACTCAGATGTTAAGTTTTACCTGACAGTCTATGGCTCCGTTGCCGTGGCCAACACTGTGTTCACTGCCCTCCGTGCCTTCCTCTTCGCCTATGGAGTCATCTCTGCCGCTTCTGCCATCCACAACAGACTTCTGGATCAGGTTCTTAAGGTATGTCAGCCGAGCTGTGAGCCCCTGTCAGACTGCCTGGGCCAGCAGTCAGACTAAACTATAGAAAATGTTCTTGAAATCAAGTCTTTTCCCAGGTTCAGATGTCCTTGAAAAGGAAGAGTTATGCTCAGTCTGCTTACCTTATCTATTCAATGCCTTAAGACAACTCTTCTGATGTGCTAGATAGTCTTTAAGCTGCATTGAGATATAGTGATATATATTTCAGTGACTATATCCTTAGCTGTCTTTTTTTCAGCATAGGCACTTTACAAATGCCTGCATGTGGCCCATTTAGGGGAATCTGTAAATTGTAGCTACAATAAATAACCTAGGTTATACTGTCCACTAAGAGGCTGAGCTTGAGTTGTTATTAAAGTGCAAATTTTGAGGATTTATTCCAGAAGTAAAAATCTCATTTCATTTTTGAATGTGCTTTTTTACTTCTGAAATAAATCTTTTACAGTTTTGTAGAAGATGTTTCATCACTCACAGCTCGAGTGCCTCTGTGGTTTAAACTGGTATGGAGCTCATCTGTGGTGATAGCTGAAAACATTAGTTCTAGTTATTTTAAATTATGTTTAGAGTTTTGATTGACTCTGACTAGCCTTTTCTCCATAGTAACTACTCACGAGGCCCTTGAGCATTTCCTTGTTTAGACTCATCCGCAAGGAAAGTTGAAATGGAAAAAAAAATCGAACTTTTCATTTTTGTGAATTTGGCTTTTTGGGTGTGACTCCATTAGATTCCCATGTTTTTGTGGTCATTTACATTAAGTGGATTCTTTAAAGAAAAATACAAATGCATGATGAGAGAGAAAAACACTTCCTGAGAACAGAAGTCACTCCCACTTAGGATATAAATGTAAAAATGTCTGTATTGAAAAATGTTTGTGTGTCCATCCAGACTACAATGACCTTCTTCGATACCACCCCTTTGGGCCGAATTCTGAACCGGTTTTCCTCAGACTTGTACAGCGTGGACGACAGCCTGCCGTTTGTCTTGAACATCCTACTGGCCAACATATTTGGTTTACTCGGCATGCTGGTGGTGATAAGTTACGGCCTGCCCTGGGTGCTGGTTGCCCTGCTCCCCCTGGCTCTACTGTACTACCGCACACAGCACTTCTACAGACACACCTCTCGGGAGCTGAAGCGCCTCTGCAGCCTCACCCTTTCACCGGTCTACTCGCATTTCTCTGAGACACTGACTGGACTGGGAACCATCCGGGCCAGCGGCAGCTCTGCCAGGTGAGAGACATGGAAAACATCGTTTTTAAAACCCAATACACTGTGAGTTTTTGACGATTAGTTAAATGTATGTGAAAAACACTTATTAGTTGATATTTTTTTAAGTTAGCAGATCACATAAAATTTTCAAATCTGGCAAAAAAAAATTCTTATGTGATATTTATGCTGTTCCAGTTTTTCTTGTTGTGTTTTCTGTAATTTTGAGTGGTTAAAAATAAAAAAAATTCCTGTAACACCTTAAAATACATTAAACAGTCACGTAATTTTGGCAGGCTAGAAAATGTTTCCATCATCAAAAACCACACTACACTTGACAAAACATTTCAGAACTTATGTACAACTGAGAAATATTAGAGATGTGCACAAATTCTCTTGACAGAGGTGACTGGAAGTATTAATAATGATTATTATCTAATGATGAACTATATTAGATAAAGGGACTAAAGGTACAGCTAAACCAAAGGGACTCTTTTCTGCGGTTTCAGGTTTGAGGAGGAGAATGCCAGACGGCTGGAGCAGAACCAGCGCTGCTTGTTTCTTAGCAACGCTGCTGGGCAGTGGCTGGACATCCGCCTGCAGCTGATTGGTGTCGCTGTGGTGACAGGCCTTGGGGTGATAGCGGTCTTTCAGCACCAGTTTAATTCTGTTGATCCGGGTGAGACAGCAGAAGAATTTGCAGGCTGTGCACCAGGGTATAAAATATTTAATTACATAATGCCCATAGCAGCCGTTAAGTAAGACTGTGTTTGTACATGTGCTGGTTCTCCTATCAGGTCTGGTGGGGCTGTCCCTGTCCTACGCTCTGTCCATCACACAGCTGCTATCTGGACTCATATTCAGCTTCACGCAGACTGAAATGCAGCTAGTGAGCGTGGAACGAACAGAGGAATATTCCACTGGACTGCCGACTGAACCACAACATCAGAATACAAAGGTCAGCTGCACTGCAGTGGATACTGATGTTAACATAACAACAGTGGGCTACACTGTAACCATTTCCAGAGCTCTTCAATACACCTCACAGCTGCCTTCAGTGACTTTGACGTGTTTTTTTGGTCCAAATATCTGAGATGGAAACAAAACTACATGCATCAGAGGATCATCCCTAAACAGACACAATTTACATGCATAGACTGTAAATAAAGCTGGACTTAGCATCTTTTTCTGTAAAGTGAAGTGAGGCCAACGCAGAAGGGCCTTAAAAATGTCTTTTTTTTCTATTGGCCAGCAGGGGGCAAGTCTTTTTTGTTTTATAAAGAAGGTTGGTTGTATAAAACCAGCTCTACTTCTCACTTGATTTATGGCCTCAGTAAACACTTTGCTAACATGCTTATGGGCTCAGTCACTAGTTTCAAATCTTTAAAAACACTGTTTGCATTTTACCCTCTCTGATTCTGACACCAGCTGCCCAACACGTGGCCTGAGCACGGTTGGTTGGAGTTTCGGAATGTGGTTCTGACCTACAGGGACGGTCTTCCTAATGCCCTGGATGGAGTGAGCCTCGTGGTGCGACCTGGGGAGAAAATAGGCATTGTAGGACGTACGGGATCTGGCAAGTCCACAATGTTCCTGGCCCTGTTCCGTATGGTGGAGCTCAACCAGGGTCAGATTCTCCTTGATCAGCTGGATATTAGCACCCTGGGACTAGCTCAACTCAGGTACACCTGAACTGAGCATGGGATTTGGAGTTGCATGAAAATTGTGATCTAACATCAGATCAGATGCTGAGAGATAATTATTTATTTTAGAAGTTACCAATATACTGTACAGTGTAATGTAATAAAATCAGTGAGAGCCAAGTTGACTTTTGTGTTGTTGTTACCCTTTGCAGGTCCAGGTTGGCCATTATTCCTCAGGACCCCTTCCTTTTCAGCGGGACAGTAAGAGAGAATCTGGATCCCTGTGGGCGACATCTGGAGCAGCAGCTGCTGGAGGTCCTGGAGCAGTGCCATCTCAGTACTGTGGTCAGCAGGATGGGTGAGTTATTTACAAAGTGAGCTTGAAATGACGATGAGGAGGAGAGTAGGACGGTGCTTTTTATGCAAAGGTTTGTCTGTTCACTCCACCTTTATCTGCTCCTGTCTGGTCACATGACTGTCTGGTTCAGCTACAAAATTGTTCTTACCTTATTTCCACTGAGAAAGTGATTGTTGAGCTGGTACACTGTATGATTTTAATGGTTTATTTGTACCACAAAATAAATGGCTCACTTAACTAATTACCCATTTACCCACTTAGCATTCCAGAGACCCACCAACATACTTTATACAGAGTAACACCATTACCTTTGTTTTCTATCTCCTCCTCTTCTTCTCTCCTCTTTTTATTAATCTTGTTTAATTTATGGGCCATTCATCAAAAAAGCATGAACTAAAAAGTTTAAAATCTGCATGACTGAGAGATGAGTATGTTGTCACAGAGTCATGCTGCCTCTCATGCTTTTTGTGTATATTTTTGTGGCTGTCAGGTGGTCTTGATGCTGAGGTGGGAGAAAGAGGAAGATCCTTCTCTGCAGGACAGAGACAGCTACTGTGTCTGGCCAGAGCTCTGTTGACACAGGCCAAGGTGAGCTTGGCGGCTGTACCATTACACTGTAACCACGACACACATCGCCTCCAACCAGTGTCAGCGAGTGTGACTGACACAGAGGGTGAAAGAGTGTAGCAAAATGTCATTAAAAAGGGAACATAACTTTGTGGCTTTGTCTGTACATGTCAGAGACACTATGATGCTGTAAACAGAGTATCAACAAACTCCTCCAGGAAGTTTGCTTTCTATATTTATTGGAAAAACAAACAGTGAGGAGACAGGAAGAAACAAAAAGCAGTGAGAGGGGGATGACGTTATGTCAGACTAATAACCACTAAACACTGGGGTCATGTTCTGTAATCATTTAGCAACGAGCTTTCATGGATCTCGACGGTTACAACCTGTACAGCTGAGACTTTTTCTTGTAATGTTCCCTGTGTTTAGCACGGTTTGATTTTCTCTAATTATGTGACACTCCTTAACAACGCCCGTAAGAGACTGCACACAGAGGAAGGTGTTGGCCACAACTTTGTAAACATTAAGCTTGGTTTTAATTGAATTCCTGTCTTCTTTCCCATAATGTAGAATAGAATAGAATAGAAAATCCCTTTATTTGTCCCACAATAGGGAAATTTCAGTAGAAATTCATGTAGAAGCATTACAGGAAAGAAGAGTCACAACACTTGCACTTCTGTTTTCTCCATCATTTAGGTCCTGTGTATCGATGAAGCCACAGCCAGCGTGGATCATAAGACGGACAAACTGCTGCAGCAGACCATCAGGGACAAGTTCCGGGACAAGACTGTTCTCACTATTGCCCACAGGTGACTGTCACAAACACTGCATGTGTTCTTGTCCTTTCACAATGTTGTGTTACATCGGACCTTTGAAGTCTTCTTTTTTTTTTAGTTTCAGAATGAAACTCTTTAACTAATCCTTTTTTTGTGTGTATGTATGTGTGTTTCGTCAGGATCAACACCATCATGGACTGTGACCGGGTGCTAGTGATGCATGCTGGGAAGGTGGTGGAGTTTGACACTCCTGCTGCTCTCTGCCAAACTGATAACTCAATCTTTCACAGACTGGCCGGTGATCAGGGACAGTGAGATGATTGGTGGCACACTTTTAGACTTTACCGTGGACACACTTACAGAGAGCTTGCTGCTTTTACAGCACCATCTGAACTTTTGCACAGAGTTGATGCAGAGAAGAGGCTGTAATGTTTCTGATGATTCATTTTTTTATTTGATAACTCTAATGCAAAAACAGCATTAATTTAATTTATGCTGTATTCTTGAATTGCATTCAAGACAACTTCACATGCCTCCTCTGGCTCCTCTGGGGGTTACAGACGAGTTCACAAGCCATGTCAGATACAAAATGTCTGTAGCGTGTTCTGGGTCTGCCCTGGGGTCTCCTCACAAAGACCACCTCAGCAGGCCGAAGTGGAGGAGTAGCATGTCTGCTCCCCATTCAGAGTCCCTTCTCAATGACTGAGCTCCTATTTCCTATTTCTAAGGAAGAGCCCCGACACCCTTCTGCTGCTCCACAATGTTTTTCTTCCTTTTATAGTCACGGCTGACAGATTGTTACCATAGGTGAGGGTAGAAACAAAGCTGGACTGGTACTTGAACAGCTTCACTTTCATGCTTTCTCTTTCCCAAAACAGACCGGTGCAGCATCCACAGCGCTGCCGGTGCTGCACCGGTCCATCTGTCAGTCTCCCGCTCGTTTGTTCCTTCACTTATGAACATGAGAATTTTGGACCCCTCTGTAGGGTTTCTGCTGAAAAATAACCCTTTTCAAGATGGCAACCACATGGCTTGAGCTGCATGGGGATAAAATCAAAGGAGAGAGGTGACTCAAATGCTCAGAGCTCTGTCTTTCTTTTACTAATAATTTATACAAAAAACAGTGAATCCAACACAGGTAGCAGTAACTTCAGTCCCTGCAAAACAGAAAAAAACCCTATTTATAGTTTGCCCTCCTCGTACCTACAGGGGAGTCACTCCCAAAGATATTTAAAATTATTTACATAATCTCATAAGATGCCTCTATTAAACCATAAAATGAATAACAAGCATCCCAACAAAACTTTAACGAATCTAAATAATAATGGAAAAAGTTTGACCAAAATCCCCATGACAAAATAACCCCCTTTCCTTGCCTTCCACGCTCCATGGTTCAGTCCAATCTGTTGATTCAGAATGGAAGCCAGGTGGAGCATCCTCCTGTGCAGGCTTCATGAAAACACCAACCCCCACTAATCAGGGACCTGGAAAGAGGTAAGGGTTAATAAATGACAAAACGACCTACTTTAAAACCTATCTACACCTTAAATACAATTAAATGTGTTAAATCAAATGCATCTCAGAGTTCCTTCACACCCTCCACCTGGGGCAGCAGCTCATTGATAACCAAGACTGGGCACATCCTTTTTCAGCTGAGAACCACGGCTTCATGACTTGGATATGCACGTTCTCCTCCCAGCTAACTCACACTCAGCAGTAAATTAAATAAAATATAGCTTCAAATAAGAAAAGAAGGAAATAGGAAAATAAATCTGGTATGTCAGCCTCTACTTTTTACACTTTTGTCATGTTATATTTGAACCCTAATTTTGACGGTTATGAAGTACTCCCACTATATGTGAGTAACTCAGACAGGTTTGTCAGGATTAATTTATTCTCTTGAACAACAGGTTTATTCAGATTACCCGTGTATGATGAAATAAGACAACAGTGAAGAATAATTTCCATCTGCTTGCAGTAATGTGAATTATAGACACTACCTACGCCCAGGTTTGGCTTTGCTACCAGCCACTTAGCATTGAGGTGTTATAACAGTCTGTAGAGGTTATGTGAAAATATGGATTTATGTGAAGCAAATGGTGTCAAACCTTTTCTAAATCATCTTAGGAACAAAGTGGTTAAAGTCAGTTAGTGGTTTAGTTAAAAAGAGAGACCTGAAAAGAAGAAACTTTCACAAGAATACATTCAGCTCAACAACACAAAGAATTATTCATCTATAACAGGGGTGGGTAAACTACGGCCCGGGGGCCACACCCGGCCAGCCGAAGATTGGTACAGTATTGCTCAAATCAAATCATAATTATGACTGATCTCGAGGATTCTGAGAATTGCTACAACAAACATGAGACTTCGATGCATTGGAAAAAACAACACTTCTCCCTAAAACTAAATTTAGGTATTTACTCTGTAATGCCTTTATTATGTTTATGTTTAATACGTAAGCACCTGGTGCTGGCCCGGCCCGTCTGTCAAATTTCAAAAGGTCAATGTGGCCTCAGAGCCAAAACATTTGCCCACCCCTGATCTATAAAAATAAAAAATCAATTAAAAAGCTCCAACATCTCTAAGGGCTATGAAGAACTCTAGTCTGAGTATAGTTTGGAGTTAATTCCATTTGAATAGTGCAATAGTGCCTGAAACTATTTCTGCCAAGGTTAATGCTCACACGGGGAATATTGAAGGTTAACTGCTTCATACGTTGTAGATTTAAATGAAAGTAAGACTGCGGAGTTGTTGGGGATTCTCATCAGAGCTTTACAAATCTTAACTGCAAAGAAGCCCACCCCAGCATTTTGTTGTGATGATGATGATGATGATGATGTACATGCATGTGACTGTTCTTATGGAACATAATGGAGAGAACTATTCATTCTTTCTAATACTATTTGCAATGATAGCAGTAGTAATAGTATTAGTAGTGGTAATTTCATAATTCTTATTGTAGAGGTCACTTTAATGAGGTCATTACAGTACGAGACTTAATCTAAAAGTAGTCTTACGAGACATTTGTAAAACGTTGAAGTTTTTTCTGTTTCTTCATCGTGGGGATGTTGATGGTTTATTATTACACTCGTGAATGTAATGTTTTTCTTTTCTGCACCAAAATATGGTGTCTCAGCATGTTTTTCTTATTCTGAAGAAACACAAGGTCTTTTTATGAGCACATGGAATCTTTTTAGTTGACTTCTCTGTAAATGATTCACTCTGTCATTCAGCGGTCTCTAACAATGAGACTCAGTCTGGCTGCGGGCAGAGATGGAAGAATTCAGTCTGAGGTGTGTTCGCCTCTCTTTATATGCACTGGTTATTTGTTACAAAGCAATCTGACTTTATTTTACGAAACATTTTTCTGACTTGCATTTTGCTAATGTAAGACCAAGACAAACAGCAGGTTCTCACCTCTGGGAACAATTAGGGGGGGATAGCATGAGTAATTCCCAGTGATAAAATAATTTAATGTTTTAATGTGAGCTGGAAATCTAATTTAGGTATTAATTTAAAAGTCAAGTGAGGTTTTTCGAATGATGTGATTGTGATGTGTGCAAATGTCACTATAGTCACAGGTGAATGTATTTTGAAAGGATTTATTTTTATTATTTGTATTTTTTGTCTTGTCAACAGCTCATAATGTAAATACTGTCTGGTAATAAAAATGTCACTGATTGTTAAACACTGATGTGTAATGTATTAATTCCCCAGATTTGCCTGAGAACACTTAAAAAAAAAAAAGGTGTACAGTCAGAGCTCATCTGGAGCTGCAGCTGGACCCTTTCAGGTCACAGAATGATTCCGTGAATGCAGCTGAACTCTTTTTTTTTTAATCCCGATTCAATCGGACAACAGTCTTTGTCACCAACAAGTGACTAATGACAGTGACTCAGAGTCAACGCCTGCCGCTCCCTTGGCTCAGGTCAGTATTTTTCTCCTGTTACCGCACTTATCAAGTAGTCAGGGCGAGTTTTTATTTTGCATTTTGT
>VUQK01014404.1:0-21438 GCA_015106715.1 Bujurquina vittata
TGTTGCGGTTGCTGTTGTTGTGTGTGTGTGTGTGTGTGTGTGCGTGCGTGTGTGTGTGCGTGTGTGCGTGTGTGTGTGTGTGTGCGTGTCTAGCTGCCAGACGGATTAATTGATTATTATATAATGTATTATTATATTTTACTGTTCATGCAAGTTTGAGTGTCAGGTGTACAATGTGTTTTGTGCATCGGCTGATCCAAAATTCACAATTGTCCCAATGTCCCAATATATTTTAGTATAAAACTCCCGCCTTTGATTTAAATGTAACACCCACAATGATCTACACCTTTCCAATCACACCTGGCTTGACACCTGGCTAGCTCTTTCGCACACTTGCACATGCACAAATGGCTGCACTGAGTTCATATAATTTCACAATGAATAATAGGTCTATTCAGGGGTGTTTTGGTTTGTATGAATGAATTCAGCGCATCTGGTTTTGTAATGTTGCCGCCTGCTTTTCCTTTTGCTCCAGCTGGCTTTCAGATTGTCTCATCCCTTTGTCTCTTTTTTTTTTTACTGACTAATATGGCACAGGTAATTGTCTTCCTCAAACTGCAGTCAGACTCAACTTCTATCTTATATCCATCTTAGGAGCATTGTGGACCAGCTGAAACGATGTCAGTGCACCGGCCTTCCTCCATCCGAACTGCCAGAGAAATACAGAATCTGCCTCACAGCACCATTACCAGCACACAGAAGAGGTGTGATTATGTTTTGAAGGGTGGGGCAAGGGCTTTAATGTTGCTAGCGGACAGACAAAATGACCAACGTGTCCTTGTTTGAGAACGTGCAAGGATGCGCTTGCTTACTTGCTTGCGTGCATGAGAAATGTGAGAACGTGGGAGGAAAAACAAGCATGAGGAGAGAGAGAGGGAAGTAGCGAATGAGAAACGATGGTTGCAGAGGGAGAAGTATGGAGCTGTGTGGGCACAAAAACTGGACAAGAGGACTAAAAAAAGCGATGAGAGGTCTATGATGAGAAATGCAGAAGAGCAAATGGAGACAAGTGATTATACTCTGCAAATTACCACGTTTGTAATTATAGACCCTAAAGTACACATGCATGACCACTCCGCACTGTGTGAATCAATACATAATGCTGAACAGCCATCACAATAATGATGCAGGAAAAGAATTAGCTTGGTACCCAAGTACTAAACCCATCATTTTGTTTGTTTTGTTCTCTGCCGTCCACAGACACACCCGCACAAATTTCAGTCATAACATTTATGTTGCTCATTAGGATTTGGTGTTTTTTAAGATGAAGAAAACAAATTGAAGAACAGAGTAAACAGGCTTATGCAAGGACATCAGGTGTGCTTTTTACAATATTTTTCTCTTGAATATTTAATATAAGAACATGAGGAGAGAATAAATAAGATTAGGAGCTAGACAAGGACATGCAAGGAAAATTAAAGGACAAAAAAGGACCTCTGAATAAATTTATTATATATTCTTTCTTTCTTTCTTTCTTTCTTTCTTTCTTTCTTTCTTTCAGCTGTTGTCATTCCTATCTTGGAGCAGGACAAGGTCATCGCTGTCTTACTGGTGAGTCCTGGGACTCGAGGACATACTGTCAAATTTTAACAAATGACTCATCCAAGGTAACAAACCAGTTTCCACTGATAAGGTCGTTACCTCGGCCTTATATAACAAGGCAGATATTTACAGTTGCACACCATATGTGAATTATTTTAATGTTCTCCACAGAGACCACACAGGTTGCACCAGCAGAGTTCGCACACTCGACTGAATAGCATTTTGTTGATTTTCCACTGTGTGTGTGCGTGTGCGTTTGCGTGTGCGTGTGTGTGTGTGTGCTTTTGTATTGCAGGTGGGCTGTGGTCCACTATCTGATCAGGATGAACTGCATTTGAACATGCTGGAAAAACACGTAAGCTTGGTCACAAGAGAAACACCTTGGCAGCAGCTGCATTACTCGTTACTTAAGCTCCACATTTTTACAGTTTTTTTTTGTTTTTTTAACAAAGAAAAATCTGCACATGTAAATTTTGAACAGCAAAAGCTAGAATCTTAGTTCATTGTTTATCTTAGCAAAAAAAAAGATTCTGGTCCTGGATTCGGTGTGTTTTTGTACATCTGGGTTTTGTCACAGGCCTCGGTGGCATGTGTACGGGTCCAGGCTGTTCAGACGTCCTACCACAGGCCTCCTCTCAGCCCCTCTCCCCTACAGTCCCACAATGCACTCCTGCCCCTCACCGTCTCCGAACAGGACTACTGCGAGCTGGACCGCAACATTCTGCAGCTCTGTGGTATGCACACAGCACACACACGTGCAGATGGTTAACTTATTTCATCTCTCTCTCTTTCACTCTTCTTTCAGAAAACACCAAACTCATGCATACATACATGGTGGGATATAATAACTGAGCTCTGCGAATTTAGATGGAATCTGTAAGGGGCGTCAGGGATGTCTGGCAGCTTCTGTGTGAAAACAGAAAGGACTGTTTAAAATCTCATGCATAATGGAAGTAGGATTTCTTAATGCTATTTCTTTGCACATAGATATCAACATTGTTTACTCCTCGGTAATTGTCAACAAATGCGAATTGCAGTTAGTCTCTTTGGCTTTTTTTTGCAACCAGCGCCTGGCTTTTCAGCTCTTTCCTTCTGTCTTCATCTGCAGTCCAGGCATCCCTCCATCCCTTGTCTTGTCTTCATTATTAGTCCCTCTGTTAGCTGGTTCCTGCTCACCGTTCCCCGACCTCGCTGTCTCAGTGTATCCCTCCCTGGATTGCTTTCTGTCCACTTGCGTACATGCTCTGCATTCCCACTCTTCCTTAACACCAATATGACCTTGCTCTACCCTGCTTTTTCCTCCTATCATCATCTCTCTCTCCTTTCTCTTTTAGGTGAGCTCTATGACCTTGATGCAGCCTCTCTCCAGCTTAAAGTCATCAATTATGTAAGTGGTTGAGATCACTCACACAATTTCACACACGCACACAGATACTGTGTATTAAATGTGTACAGTACATTCAAGACATAAAACCCTGACTTCTCTTCCTGTCATTATTTTTACTACAAGCTTATTGTCACACAATTACTCCATTAGTCTTCCCTTAATGTGCACACCCTTCTTATATGATACACTCCCTAAAGCAGGGGAGCAGAGCAAGAGGTGTAGAGATTGATTGCAGGGAAGGAGGAGCTGTGCAGGGAGCTGTGAGAGAGAGAGCAGAGTTATCAAGCTTCAGCCGCAGTAGTCAGTAAATTGTAGTCAGCGGGACTCTGACCACAATTCAAATGTATGGAAATAGTCACAGACGAAGATGTGAGAGAGGGAATAAAGGGGGTAGTAGAGGAAGTAGAGAAATTTGAAGGTTATGCTGCATCAAATGGACAGAGCCTCAATCCATCAGAGCTCCAGGGAAGCCTGATGGATGTAAGGACACAATTCTTTTCGTCATATGTTCAGATTGAGGATCATTTTTTACACCACTATTTGGTAAAAGAAAACATTAACAGTCTTTAGTCTTCACATGAAAAGAAAAAAATCAGCAATTTCTAATCGTTAGCATTGCAGCAATTGATTAAAAATAATCTCATAAATTCTCATTAAATGCAGTCCGAATACGCATGGAGATTCAGGTATTCAGAGTATTTTTAATTTAGTTAAAGGAACTATGTTAACTTGCTGCTTGCTGCTTTAACCCATTTTTTTTCTTTTATGGTTAATGAAAAGAGAAAATATAGTGTAATAGAAGAACGTCATCAGAGGAACTCATTTACTATTAGCTGCTGTTACCCTATTCTGCAGCAATTATAGATGCAGACATGGACAGCGAAGGTTGCTATGAAAACGAGTGCAAAGCAAGGTGGATATTTCTCTCTATAAATGCTTGAGTCAAACATACCTGACCTTCTGTGCACCTGTGCCACCTTGGGACCAGCTCAGTGGTGCTGAACAACAGCAGTGCAGCCTGCATCCTTTTATGCTCCTAAACCTGCATTTCAAGTATTTTTCCTCCGTCTCACGGATGAGTGAGGGAGAGAGAGGTTGCGGGTGGTGCAAAAGACTGCAGGGGGTTTAAAAATGCATGTTAAATCCGACATGATTTGTTTTGTCTATTTATTTAGTTTTACAGTTGCAAAAATAATGGGGTGGGGGCACAGGGGAAAGGAGGGAGGAGAGGAAGAGAAGCATGTGATTGTTGCTGCTGAAGAATCGTCAGTTTGGTGGGAAGAGCTCGGGGCAGCTCTTATGGTATTAACAGTATTTTGAAAAAGGGGTTGGAGGGGCTTATTATTATATGAGGGTGCAGCAACATGCTCTGTGTGTGTGTGCACTCATGAGCATGTCAGTTGTGTGTGTGTATGAGACTGGGGGGGGCAATTGTGTTGGCAGGGGCTGGTGTTTATTCCTGTTCTGCTTGTTCTCCATCCAGCTTGGTGGATTACAGAGAAGAATGCTATGTGAGGAAGCGCTGCTGTGTGTGTGTGTGTGTGTGTGCATGTGTGTGTGTGTCACCATGCATATACAGGGGCGTGTGCAGCTCAGAGTGTGTTTCAGTCTATGAATGTGAATGAATTGTTTTCATCACAGACAGCAACAGGAAATTGGTTGCAACTCTGAAGGTCTTACAGAGCAACAGCTTCAGGGAGCTTGAGTGCAAACACACACACAAACACTCTTTAATTTACACACAGACACCAGATTTGATTGTGTTCCGTTTATCCATTTTGGAAAATCATAGCAAACTGTGGCTTCCATTAAAAATGTACTTGAATAAATCCCATCTGTTTAGCTTAATAAAAATCTAATTTCATTCCAGATTTTAAACTACTACAGAATCATCGTGAATTCTTACCACACCCCAGAAAGCAGTTGTTTTTCACTGTCCGTTGATTTCTTATCTTATCTGCGCACCTAGGCTACACTCCAAAGAATAGTAAATTGAAGGCTTTAAAACAATCCGAGCGAGTCTGATAAAGAGAGATTTTTGTGATTAAACGTCAGGACTGATGTTGTGTTTGTGTTCTCCTGCAGTTGCAGCAGCAGACTCGGTCACAGTGCTGTTGTTTGTTGCTGGTCTCTGAGGATAACCACCAGCTATTTTGCCAGGTATGCACACAAACACGCTCACACAAACACACACACACACACACACACACACACACACACAGACGCACACACACACTGTTATCAGAACATTTAATCGTTCACTTTAACACTGCATGATGACTGAATGCATCTGCTCTGCTCATTAACAGCTCCAAATGATATTTTTGGATCTGCAGCTTTGCATGATTGACAGTTCAAAACAGCATTCACGTGGTCAGAGTTGTTTCCCTCTCTGTCCATAGATGAACTCAAATAAGTGGCAGAATATTTTTAAAAGCAGTTAACTTACAGGAGACATATCATGCAAAATTCACTTTTTTAGCCCTTAAATATTTTGTGTTGTGTTCTTTGAGTGTGTGTGAGTGCAGGAAATGTAAACGTATTCTCTCCCAGTGCTGCATAGATATCTTTAAATTCTTTTTGGGGCATAATTTTCAATCTGTTCAGTTTTCTCTGTTCACTGTTACGTCACAGTATTTGCTGTGGAACTGCTAAACAAGGTCATGGACTTCCGGCTAAGCAATCTCATGAATCCACCATTTTTTTCTCGCAGCGATTTAGTACCCCAGTTCAGTTATGCTGAAGTTGCACACAGACGAGTCAAAATGTTTGGTTGTTAGGTGTGTTA
This sequence comes from Bujurquina vittata, assembly GCA_015106715.1. Classification (NCBI taxonomy): domain Eukaryota; kingdom Metazoa; phylum Chordata; class Actinopteri; order Cichliformes; family Cichlidae; genus Bujurquina; species Bujurquina vittata. Next base: position 5,718 of record VUQK01014404.1, read on the forward strand.
ACCCACATGATTCCTTACATCGGCCCCCGGCATCAGAAATGTCCTCACATCAGTGGGGAAAGTCCTCCTTGTTTCTCTGCCGGTAGCTAATCATATTGCTGCTATTAAACTATAGAAATGGCTGAACGGGATGGAGTGGAACGCTCTGCCACCTGGAGGGGGCGGGGCTTGAAATGTCTCATTCACGTTTAAAGAGACCGCACCAAAATGAGCTGCTCTATGACTCAGAAGAGGTGTAACAGACGGGTCTGTGGAGCTACAATAACGAGGAATTCCGACCAAAGCATTGCAGCTCTACTTAATAGAGACCACGCATGATACGTGCCCTTTAAAACAGACATGCGATTGATGTCGGTGACCTGCTGTTTCTCTTACCTTCCTCTTCAGCGTTGGTCTCTGCACTGCAGCCCACTCCGTCTGCAGAGCATGACTTGAGGAAATCCTGAGAGGCTTCATTATCTTCAGACGCTGAGGAGGGGGCGAGCATGAATTAGTGCCGTAGGAAGGTTTTGGTATGGGGGTTAATTTTAACAGCTGTGAATTTACCTGCACCGATCTGTGGCAGGAGGTCGATCTCCATTATGAAGTCGTCTTTCAGGAAGAGGAAGCCCACAATGGAGAAGAGGTAGACGAGGATGAGAGCAAGCAGCGCCGTGAGCAGGATGGAGCGACCGTTGCGCGTCACGCTGTTTATCACGTTCAACAGAGTCTCCTCCCTGTAGATCAGGTCAAAAAGCTGCACAAAGAGGAACGCAGACATTTAGCTTCTGCTTCCTGACAGAAACCGGACAAACATCTGCGAGGATCACCGAGTCAGCTGTTTACCAGGATGCTGTAGAAGAGCTCGTGAACGAAGAGGCCAAGCGTTGAGGTCAGAACGTACGCCAGGTGGTAGAGGAACTCCACATCCATCACCATGGCCTTGTACCCCATAATAAATGTGCCGTTGTTCCCAACAAAACTCACCACAAACACCACTTTATTGATCAGCTGGAAAAGAGTGCAGCAGATGATCAGACTGACGGTGGGGCTACCAAAGAGATCCCAATTGTCTTATTTTCTCTTATAGTGTCAGATGCTCATATTCATACGTGGCCAAAAATGAGGTAAACACACTTAAAGGTACGGTAAATACAGCTCACAAGGACTGTGACCTGTGACAGTGAATGTGTGGCCCTTCAGCAGGCTTCCAGAAGCTGGCCACTAAGAACAAAGTGGGGTTTTGGGCTTTTATTTCAGACAGATGACACTCTGCAGGGCTGCACAAAGGGCCAGCTTAAGACAAATAAGATTTGGTAATGTAGTGTTTTCTCACATTGAGTGTTCCCAGCAGTATGAGTGTGTTGCCAATGCCCAGGTGGTAGATGGACCTGATGATCAGAGCGACGGTGAGCGGCGTGAGGCCGTAACGCTGAGAGAACAAACCCAGGACCGAGAGGCCGGTCAGGATCCAGAACAGCATCAGTAACAGAGAGTCATCTATCGCTCCTGCAGAGGAGAGGAGGATCTTTTAAAAGCTGCGTCCCCACCTCAACCAGTCCTCCACACTTTCCTCAGGTGAAGATAAGAATAAAATCACTGTGCGTGTGTGTAGTGGCAGTAGTACCTTGTCCGGAGTTGTAGGGGTAGAAGAAGGCGATGATGAGGTTGATGAAGAGTGCAAGTTTAAAGGAGACAGTTCCCCACAGAGTCATCCTTCTGGAGAACCAGTACAACACCGGCATACCTGCAGGGGCACACACATCATGAGCCTGCAGCAGAGAAAGCGCACACATGAATATGAGGAACAGTAACACAGTATCATACTCACTCCGCAGCTTTTTCTGCCACTCCATTTCTCCGTGCAGGAAGGATGTTTGCTCGAAGAAATGCGTGACCTTTGAGCCCTGCTCGTCCAGCTCGGTGGTGTTGAACACTCTGACCTTTGACTCCTCAGTCAAAAACTCACAGATGGGATGGACAGGAAACACAATCTGCTCCATGCTGCGGTCCTCGCGAACAATCTGGGCGGGGTTTGGAGAATATGGCGTACACAGATGTGAGAAAAGCAAAGACTTTATCCTCGCTAGAACGATCCCCAAAGATGAAACTGATAAACTCAAACAAATCCCATTTTCATAAATAAAAGAGACCAGTTGTGTTGAAAAAGTGGCTTGAATGATTGCCAGGTTGGCTAGGGCTGACTAGCCACGTTTACTGATCCTCAAGATTTCATCCCAGGATCAGCTGCACTGCCAAGATTGGTGTCAAAGTACAGTCGCAAAATAACTGCACAAACCTGAACTGCATGGGAGGCTTTCCAACAACACATTTTGAGTATGTTTCTTTCAAAAGGCGGGGTTGTATGGCACCTTTTGGTGCAAATGTTGTGGTTGGATTTCCAAAAATGCCAAGAATGGACTCGACTTTTCCCACAGAATATTACAGCTATTGATGATTTGGTCGATTGTTTCATGGATAGAATTTCTAGTTAGTTTTCATCTCTGCTCTTTGTGAATGATGGGGTTCTGCTGCTTCGAGCAGTGACCTCCAGCGAGCACTGGTGTGGTTTGTAGAGCAAAGCGGCAGGGATGATAACACCCCAGTCAGAAGAAAGTGGAGTGGCTGCTCTGGGTTGGGGATGAGTTGCCGCCTCAAGTGGAGAGAATTAAATATGATGGAGCCGTGTTCATGAGTGACTGGAAAGTGGGCTATTCTTTCTTCAAATGGCATAAACACAGAAACTGAGTGCTACCTCTATCTGTGCGGTCAGCTGCTCGTAGTACTCCAGCGGGTCCTGCTCCACCACAGCAGCTGGAGCTGAGGACGTCAACATTTGGGACAGAGGTCGGTTGTTCAAGTTCAGCTGCAGACACACAAACAGCAGCATGGTGCCATTTTAAGGGGGTTACAACATAACATGGATGGACGGATGGAAGGATGGTTGCTTACCATGGAGGAGATGCCCTCATCTCCTTCTTTAGAGTTCTTTGGAGGTTTTAGGAGGTTGTGCAGGACTTTGTTGTGTCTCGCCAGCTGCAAACAAATGACAAGAACTTCATTTCAACCCAAACCAACAACTGAGCCAACCACAGAATATCACGAGTTTTTCCAGGAAGCCAGTAGGAAATTGTGTTTAGTTACCTGCTGAGCCAGGATGTAGATGTTGTGTCCCACCTCCTGAGGCGATGCCTCCACCTCCACCCCTTCACATTCACTCTCCTGGTTGTAGGCCTTCTTTATCACCTCAATCTGCCAGAATGGATACACACACACACACAGATTTTTACTGGCTATTCAATCAGACAGTTAACAGCTGCTTTCTGTGGTTCAGGGTCTGACCAGCTCTCGTGGACGCAGGTTTAACAGAATCCTCTCTGCGTTCTCGCTGTCGTGACGACTCTCCATAAGAGCCAGCAGCAGCTTGGAGGCGTTGTCCTGTCAACCGGGGCGAAAACAGAAGGACAAAAGTCTGCATTCAACCGTCTTTTAATAATCAGTGTCTGAGATCATTTAAAGTGTCCAGCAACTCTGGACACACTTTTATTTCTCTTTCCTCTAAGTTATATTCATAGAAATGTTGTCTTAAAGGACTAGAAACAAAACTGCACTGCAAGTATGGATAAATATTGGTGTTTTATCACCACCTATGCTGCCCTCCAAAGTACATGTTTGAACATAATTAAGTTGTAAGAATTTCCGGTGCGTGTTGTGTGGTGTGTAAATGGAGAGGTGAACCGGTGTTACCTTCAGCTGCAGCACCATCTCAATCCGATAGCGACACAGAGGACTGATGTCGTTCAGGATCAGCGCTGTTATGATGTCGATGCCGTTGGACTCGTGGGTCACGATGCATGTCTGAAACGCAGAGAAAACTAATGTCTGTGCTGGAACAGGCCCGGCGCCTGCTGTGGGCAGTAAATCCCGGAAGATTGAAAACCGGAGGACCGCATGAGGTCTTTTCATCTGTGGGGCTGGAGCTCATGCATGACATGTATTTGGTTTTTGATGCTGGCACCAGTAGTTCTTTGTCTGGTACCAGAATCACAACTTGTATTGGTCAAAATAACTTTTTATATTTTGTGTAACTGTTGGGCAAGTATCTCCTTCCATTACCTATTACCTATGACTCTTAACAGCTTGTAAGCAGCTATATTGATCTATTGATAACCCAGATTAGGCATTGGAGATCAGTCATTACTCCTCAGTGGGCAGTCACTCCAAGAAGGTCCAACTAGCTACAAGACGATGAACATATCCAAGAAGTTCAAAGTATAAATGCACATCTCTTGGTACTAAAACTGGTATCAAGAATCATGAATTTCAATGGTATTGGTACCAACTACGTATAGTTAACCTAACAAGTGTGTCTTTGGAGCGTTGGAGGAAGGACACCCCCACAGGCACAGTGAGAACATACAACTTCCAAGCGCAGGTTCAAACCGAGTCTTCTTACTATGAAGCAACATTGTTAACCATGTTCTCCATCTTTGAGTGTTGATGTACCTGGTTCTCTTGGCAGGGTCCCTGGCAGTACTCTGTAAGTGTTTCCAGGGTCTGAATGATGAGGTGGACGTTTGATTCGTTGATGTACAGGCCCAGCAGGCCCAGTCCACCCGTCGTGCTGCCACACATGATGTCCAAGAACTGAAGAGTTTCACACACGAGGTTGTAGTTGGCTTTGTTATTCTGGCAACGCAGGAAGTTCTGCAAACAGTGTCAAAAACCGTCAACCTCACATTTTCCGTGTACATGCTCACATCAAGAAACAGTTTTACTTCCTCTGATGCCTCCAACACATGGTGGTAAAAGAACCGACTAAAGAGGAGAGAAAAACTGTCACTTGGTTCTAAGATCGAAGTAGGATATTAACTTTTTGTCATGCTGCATGTTCTCTAAAAAAGACCCAACTGTGAGTTCCTGATTGTTCAGCAGTTGGCAGAAACTGACCTGTAGGTCATGATTGTGGTTCTCGCAGAGCAGCTGTAGGAACCTCAGGATTGGCTTCATGATGGTAACAGCGGGTCCCATCTCTGTCTCCACCTCCTTCTGCTCTGCAGCAGGTTGAGCTGGCAGGGTGGAGGTGCCTGGAGCAATGGGCGCACCTGGTACCAACATTTGGTGACCTCCCGTACCCGGAAGTACCATACTGGTGGAGCCGCCTTTACAAGTAGGAAAATGTTATTACAAATATTTCAAAATTGAAATTCATTAACCCGGTCATTTCCCTCTTCACAGAGGCGCAGAACGCTGCTATTCAAGTAAAAATGCCAAAGATGGATGCCCATTGAAATGGCAATAATCGGACTCCACAGTTGTGTATTTTTAGGTGACCCACCGTTCTCCAGCTCTTTCTCGTTGGCCTTGTGCGTCATCTCGCCAACATTAACAGAAACTGTGGCTTTAATGTCGGCCTGAGCTTCTTTCATCCTGTCATGAAGCACTTTAAAGAACTTCTCTGACTTGTTGTCGCCCATCATCAGTTTGTAGAAGGAGTTCTGCAGGATAAGTGGACAGAGTTAACATACGAACCAGGCTAACACTGGACCAAACCAGGCTTGGAAACATATAAACCCAGTGAACAACCAGGTCCGAAACTGGGCTGAGAATTTATTTTATCACGGTCCCGTTACTGACACAGGAGAAAACTAATAGAACTAATAAACCTAAATCTAATCTATTCTTGTTCTTTTGGTTAAACAGATCTGGTCTTGTAACTTTATCACAGCACAAACAAAAATCACAAGAAATATCTGACCCCACCTCCAAATAACCTGTTACCTGTATCTCAGTGTTTCCTCCCTCCAGCAGACAGATGGCCAGCTGGATGCTCTCCAGGAAGATCTTATCATTCTTGGTGCTCATCACCAGATCTGTGAACAGCTTCGTTCCTCCTTCGCGGTCCAGACGACACTGAATTGCTGCCACCGCCACCCAGTCCCGCTCCTGCTCAGCCCCTAACACACAGACGTACAGGTGACTACCTACTATTTTTTTTTCTTGTAACACGCAAGACTTTCATTGTACCTCTGATTCACTGTTTTTCTTATCCGTCTTATTCTTATTAGTCTTTTACAGAAAAATATGATGAGATTACTGGCAGCAGCAAATTCCAGGAAGATAGTTGGAAAACTCGGGATCAGCAACATTAAGATCGCACCGCTCTCTTCAAACAGGATGACTACAGAGGACAACTACGAGATGATGTAGTACATATTATTAAAAAAAGTGTTTTCTTCTACCTTCTAGATGTCACTTAACTTCATTTTTGTATGTAAATAATGCAAATCAACATATACAAAGAACTTTTTTTGTTGCTCCAAATCTAAAGCACATCAATTTGGGCCAAGAGTACCAACACACTTCAGAAACTTGAAGGAAAGGAATTCTAAATAAGCAACCCTGGTATAACTCTCTCTATATATATATCTATCTATTTAAAAAGAAAAAAACAGTGGCCCTCCACTGAGATGACCAGCAGTGGCCCCCGGGTCACTGGCGTTTGAGACCCCTGCTCTAAACACAGTCAGTGTGAAGCAGTTTACCTGCAGCTCCGAGTTCAGCCAGGTCATTCTTCGAGTTGTTCTTCTTGTTCGGAAACAAGTAGTTCTGCAGTAGAACCTTCCGCAGTGCGATTCCCTGAAACAACAGAAAGCCATTCGAATCTGCGGTTAAAGCAAGGAAAGAGTCCAGAGAATTGCTACTCTCAGCACTACTAACTGACCTTTTCATCAAAGTCCAGAGTCCTGATGAGCATCTCCTGCAGAGTCCTCAGGACTTTGATGCACAGCTTCTCCTCTGAAGACATCAGTGCCTTGGTGTGTTGGATCAACCTGCGCAGCACACAGACATCGTATTTCCCATCATCCCTCTGTGAAGGCGTCATTGCCAAAGCACGTTTTAGACTCGAGTGACTCACTTGGAAATGAATCCTCCAGACTCGCAGCGCTGTCGGGCGTCGGTGCCTTCCGGGAACAGCAGCTCGGGCTGATGGAGGACGTCCACCAGCACGGAGAGCTCGGCGTTCACCAGCGGCTTCAGACGCTCCTCCAGAGTGTTTATGATGTCCTGAGCAGGGTAAAGGAAGACGCTTATGGCCGAAGGCAAATTTCAACAAGGAGCAGTGCTGGGTGCTGTAAAAGAAAGTTTTGGTTGTGGTGTGGCCTTGTGTACCTGCAGCTTCTCTATGATGTTCTTGTAGTCCCAGGGGTTGGTGGGAGCGCTGGAGCGGATGCTGCGGGAGGAGGATTTGAATTTCGGATTTGTGTGTGACAGAGAGTTCAGAGCCGAACTGGACAGCATGGAGTTGATCTGAGCCTCCAGATCCAAAGGCAGAGAGATGGAGCGATTCTTAGCTGGACAGAGAAGAAAAGAGTAGGTCTCCGGATTGTTTTAAAACTGGGAAACATGAGAGAAAAGGTTGGGAATTACTCCTGTGCGGTGCCGGGTTTGTTACCTGTCACAGCGAGCGTCTTGATGCAGGCCTCCACCTGCCCTTTTTGCTGCTGCTGCAGCCACGGACAGTCCAGCAGTCTGACAGACGACTGAAGCAGCTGAGTCACGATGGTGTGATGAGTCTGAGAGCAACAGAAGAGCCGTGAAACCAACCACATTTAAACAGTTTTATCACCAAAGTGCAGCATGCACTTCACCTGCAGAGAGGTGCTGTTCTCAGAGAACGGAGAGCTGAAGAAGGCGTTGATGGTGTCAAAAACCACGGCGGTGATGTATTTCTCCAGGACCGGATCGGGAAGACGCTTTTCTCGGTTATTGCAGACCTGCAGAGGGAAAAACACCGAAGCACAGAACAGAGGGCGGCACGTTAGTCAGAACTGACAGAAAGCAATGAAAAAACTAGAGCCTCTGCCAATCAGATGGTACTTTTGTGGATTCATACATCAAACGGTCCAATGCCACTGGCTGAAGGGCCTGATGCATCTCTCAGGTCTTTACTGAATTCTTCTTGTATCTCAAGAATGTGACTTTCACCTCCTGCAGATAGTTTTAGACCTGACACTTCTTCTTTTGCTCGCCACTTTTTTAAGGACACACTGCACAGCATGCTGAGATACACCATGTTTTTGGCTGACAGCTCTTTGGGAATCTCCCTGTTTTTTCTGCCTGTCAAACTCTTATCTTCGTTGATTCAAATAAATAAACAAGAGCAAATAGATACAATTTAAAATGGGTTCTTTGTCTGTAATGTGTAAATATTATCTCATACTTTTAGTTAGGTGCCTTTTCTATGCTTCAATTATTCATAGTTATGCAGCTTAAAGAAAGAAGAAGCTTGAAAGACCTTCAGAAAACCTGGAAAACCTTTGCTCAAGACCACTTCAAAATGTTAAAAATCCTTCTGTGAATGGTCCTCAGCTAAAGTCACAGGAGGCCATGAAGAACAGCTCAAGAGCAGTAGGCGTGGCCCCTCGGTAGGCTTCCAGAAGTTGGCTAATTTGAAGAAAAGTGGGATTCTTAAACAGACACGAGCTAAAACCGCTGGTTTCAGACGGTCTGCTTGTCTGCCGTCATGTGTTTGTGCCGTAATAAAAATATCTAAATGTGCTTTTTTTTAAACCTGCAAAACTACAGATGAGCTTTTAGCTCGCTAGCTCTGAGCTTTTGTAACTTTTATCTACAGCAGCTCCTCATTCATGATGACGGCACATCAGAACTTTTTTTCCCCTTCTATGAAACACGGTAAAACAGGTTTGATCGCTCACACGTGGTTTAAGCTGTTTTTCCTCGTGTTTATAATATAATGGTCTATATTAAAGAATGTTAGAAGAGGACAGGACAGCGCCACCCTTACTCGAGCCATGTCCACAGTGAAGTCCTCAAACAGTTTCCAGATGTGGTTGGATGTGTAGATTTCCTTCATCTCCACCTCTGTGTCCACATAGCAGTGATTCACAAAGTTCACATAGGCAATTTTCACCTGTAGACACGCAGGAAGTCAGATTAGCTTTACGGAGTTCGGACCTGAACAACTGCACACAGACAGATGGAGTACCTCAGTAATGCAGTCGTCATGCGTCACCACTCTGACCACGTCCTCCAGGGGCAGCAGCGAGGTGCATTTGATCTCAGTGTACACGTTTTTGCCCTCTGCACAGGCAGCCAGCAGCTCCACCAGAGAGATGTGATATCTGCAGAGGGGAAGATATGATTTCAGCATCCAGGCAAAAACATGACGTTCTGTTAGCGGTGAGGAAAAAGGCACCTGATGCCAACCTGAAAAGCTTTGTTGTCCACACAGCAGATTTACACTACGATGCTTTCATTAAAATATAATTTTCAAGCACACTGTACTTGCACGGTATTCTGGAAAAACTGCAGATTTATAAACTCTCGCTTCATTTCAGGCAGTCATGACTCCTCCTTCCTGTTTTGCAGCTGAAGGCCGACATTTTGCAGCGCTCAGATCTTCTGGCTACATAAGTTACAAATTTGTCACGGAAAGCTACTGCTTGTTTTTCCTTCCCACTGTCACCAACTGCTTGCTCATAGCGAGCCGTTTTGCTTGTTGAGTTTTCTCTGTATTATTGTACGGTCTTTACCTACAATATAAACCACCTTGAGGTGACTGTTGTGATTTGGTGCTATACTGTATGAATAAAACTGAAATGATCTGATAGTTGAAAAAAACTAACTCTTCCTCATTATCAGCAACTTAAGGTAATCTGTACCTGCAGGTCCGTGCAGACGCACTTGTGTATCCTTCTGGAACAGCGACACCGCAATGCCACCATCAGGTCAGAGAGTGCATTGCAACAGCTTAACAATCCCCTGCCTTTTTTACCTGAGTGGGCTGTTCTCGCTGATGCTCTCCCTGCTTGCCGCCATCAGGTCCAGCATGACTTTAAAGGAGGCTTTATCGTTGTAAAAGACGACCACATCCTCGCCGGCGTTCGTTAACTACACAAAGATATAAAAATTGAACGTATCGGCACAAAAATATAAAGAGGTTTTGGTAGATGTGAAGCAGTTCGTCGCGTCCTCACCTCGGTCATGATCATGTCCTGACACTTCTTCACGTACTTGCCCTCGGCCTTGATGATGGTGTGGAGGAAGTTGAGGTACTGGACGTGGCGGCCGTGCGTCGCCAGGCAGTGGATGAAGTGATGCAGGACGCTCTCGGAGATCTCGCTGCACAGCTGGTAGTTATTACTGAAGATGTGCTGCACCGTCTCCGCCTCCAGGAGCTGGCCGAGGAAAAGTTCAAAAATCCAAAATGGGTTTAATTTGTGGTCACAAAAACATTGCTGTTTATTTAGAGAAAAAAACTGCAGCATCTTCTGAATGTCTGAAAATAGTGAAAACAAATTCCCAAGTGCACCAAGCATCAGAGCTGTCAGAGATTTCACAGCAACGGCGGGCTAAAAAACCCAGAAACAACAGAAATATTCTGTAAAGCAAAGACTGATCATCTAAAGTAAAAACCTGATAAATTGTTTCTTGCATAAAACATTCCAACCGTACAAAAACAGGTCTCCGGTTTCCGCCCGTTTAGGTTCATGAGGCTGTCATGGAGGAAAGATATCACACATATTTTAACGCCATATCTATTGAAATGCTTTTTTTCTATTTTGCAGAAATTAGATGACATAAACTGTTAGATTTAACTAAAAGATGCTTCACGCTTGGTTTTGACCACAGCTGAGATAAAGTAGCTAATTACAGTAGCACAGAAAAATTCAGCAAAGAGAAAGAAAAAAACCTCCAAGAACTGTCAGGCAGGCATGGATCCGTTTATTCACAGAAAGCTGAAGAAAGATGGAAAACTTGACTGGGACGTGTTATATAAACAGGACAGTGATTGGCTAATTAAAGCAGGTGTAAAAATTGTGAACATACGAGTGTAGCGAAGAATTCTAATTCTAACATACAACATTAAGACTGTTGTCTCACTTTTGTCCAACATGGTCTTAAAAAAAGACACTTGAAAATCAACCTTTGATGCAGACTGAAATCCAGCTCAGATATTTGCTCTAGTTGCAGTATCATACATCACTTTGAAGTAATATTAGAACTATGTGGTTAAACCTGTTGCCTTCGCAAAAGCACAAAATTGAACGAGCTCTCTTTTTAATCTAGAACCAGCACCTGGACAAACATCCCAGTCTGACTCCACTGCCACTCAGTTATGAGGGTTCTGTGGTTCTTCTAATAAACACTGAAGGGGCAAAAGTGCTTTAAAACTGAAAGGCTGATTGACACTTCAAGTAAAAAGCAGCTGACGTGTTTACCCCAGGGTTGAGGAACAGGTTGAGGTTCTTGTGCAGCAGAGCCTGGTTCTCCTGGTTCCCCATACAGAACTTCTGCAGGAACAGGTGAGTGTACTTGATGATCTCCTGCATCTTCACATCACTCTGGATACACACAGAAAGACAGAGCAGAGTCGGTGCTTTGTTGAGCTGAGGCGTTCTTTGCACACACCGTGAATATCTGAGAGTCATTGTTGCAGGAAATCAAATGCAACCGCAGAAATCCGTCACGGTGAAAGTTAACTACAACCACAGCAGACATGATGTGGCTGAGACGCTGTTAAATTACATTTAAACCTGTTTAATTGAGTACGACATTTTTAAAATCAGCCCATAGTTCAGAATGAAACGAAGAAAGAACTTTGTAATAAATTAGTGATGAAAAGGTTCTGCACTGGCAGATTTTTACTAATATCATAGTGACGATTAAACAAATCTGCACGGCTTTGACAATCTGCTAACATGCTTTTATTTTGGCGGTTTCCCATCTAACCTTGTCGTAGGAGACCTGCAGCAGGTCCAGCATCACTTTATGGGCACCCATGTTTTTCAGCAGCCTCTGCTGCTTCTTCCAAACTCCAGTGCTGCACATCTTATGCAACCTCTCCAGGATCTGCAAAGGACAGAAAAGAGACGGTGCACAGGGAGGTCGTCTGCCGTTAGATGTTTGTCAGGTTATGGGCAGCAGAGTTTTCACAGGCTATCAAAGTTCACTTTGTTTAAGTTGAGCTTTAATTTGGTTAAAATGTTTCAGTTTAGTTTTTTAGTCTCAGCGTTAGTTTCAGCTTGTTATCATGAGTGGAGTGGTTAAACAAATATTAACACATGACTGACAGTCACATACAATACTGTGCAAAAGTCTTGGACCATCCCTCATTTCTTGATATTCTGCCAGGAAAATGGGAAACAGGTGCTGTGATTTACTGAAATATGTGCAATGTCCATGGAAATACAGTTAACAAGGCAAAAACACTTTGCACAATTCTAACAAGCTTCAAATTCAACATTAGGTATGATTTGGTATCATTTTTTTTAATAGTCCTCAGGAACAGTTCTCCAGGCTTCCTGAAGAACATTCAAAGCTCTTCTTTGGATGTTTCTGCCTTTTGTTCTGTTCTGTCAGGATGATCCCACACTGCTTCAATAAGGTCCAGGCTCTGGAGAGGGCGATCCATGACTGATAGTGTTCCACTGAGGGGTTTTCTATCCAAGTATGCCTTCACTGCATTGGTGGTGTGTTTAATGTCAAAAGCTATCATTTAAAATTGGTTCATTGCCAAGTTGTCTATTATGTGTAGACACAACACTGGTTCACTCGTTAAATATTAAAGTCAGTATTAAGTGGTTTAAGGATTTAAGGACTGAAAAAAATCTCTGAAAGACCTCAGATGTCTTCACAAACTAAAAAATGTCCACAGAACATGCCATTTACAGTGTTAAACAATATGTGTATAACACTATTAGGAGGGTCACAAAATAACTTGAATAACTTAAAGAATTACTCAGCATTATTTGGAGATTTAACCACGTCGCAGTGTTTTTTACTCTAAGGGATATTTTTCCTTTCTAAATTTTATTTTGAAAGAAGCACACATATATTCATCCATTGCTTTCCTAGCATTTAAACATATACTTAACATTACTTACGGTGTTTCCCAAGGATCCGTTCTGGGCCAATTACTTTTTCGTTTGTTTGTTTTTAACCTACTGTACATGATCTTTGTCATGTTTTCAAAAATGCTGGAATTCACTGATTTCACTAATATTTGTAGAAGCAGTCTGCATGCCGAGGTGCTTGGTTTAAACACCTGTGGCCATAGAAATGACTGGAACACCTGGATTCAGTCCATGCGTGGAGGGACTTAGTAGGATGTGCCGCAAAGATTTGTTCATTATTTATAAAATGGCCAATGTGAGAGGCTTTGTGGACTGATGACAAGGTTGGATTGCTGCTGCACACAACACTCAATAATAAAACGGCAAAAACACAAGCAAAGATCAACTGTGAATCGTGCTACTCGAAATTCAATGAAGCACTCGTGAACGAGTGTAGTTCATCTATTTGCGCATGCGCTGAAAACTGTGGTGGTCGCAGCCATAGTGCGTACCCCCGTTTTCAAAACACGCCGTATTCAACCGTTTACACGAAAATGCAAGCCGGTGCATTTCTTAAACACTCCACTCTGACCTCGTTTCAAAAATGCATCGTTTTCACTGCATTCTCATGTAAACGGGAGGCCGAAACGCATCGAAACGACGCTGTTTTCATTTTGAAACGGTGTCGTATAAACGGGGCCTTAATAGATAACTTATCCAATATAAAAAAGACAATCTGATTTTACGAAACTAAGCATGTCTACCAATGAGGATCACTAACTAAAATCCAAATATTTTTATTTGAGTATAATTTATATTTGAGGGGAACAGAGCTGAATTAGTGAATGAAATCAATCATCATAAATGTGTTTGTGAATTTTCTGTAGGGGCCAAAAATAGGAAGAAACAAACGCACAAACAAAAAAAACCCAAACTTATAGGGGTTAAGGAAATAGTTCTGGAATTGTAATATAAAAGTGATATAAAAAATAATGAACCCGATATATATTGACTGGTAATGATGTGTGTGATTCACTGACGATGATCATGATTAGAAATTGTACAAAACCTAATCTCTTTCAAAACATTAGAAAAATACAGTTTTAAATAATTTTAATAATTTGCACAGTTGAAGATTTGGAAGCTAAAATCGATCAGAAACGTTTTGATTAGTTGAATTTGGAATGTAAATTTATGCCAAACAAGGACTTAAACCTATCTTTAATTTTCACCTTTGCTTCCATTTGTGACATTATCTAGATGTTTTTCACCAGAGCAGCTATTAGGAGAGAAAAATTAGATGTAATCATTCTGAGCAGTGAAAAAAAACACCATTGCTGAAGAGACAAAGATAAGAGCACCATATGAAGGACCTCGTCAACAGAAAGATGCGTCACAGCTGCGCCCACATTGATTCACTGATAGATGATTTGTGCAAAGAATGCTGCTGAAACCCAATAGTGAAGATGGAGACAAATCAAAAAGAAAATCTCATCATGTGTTGAACGGGTGCTCTCACCTCTTTGACTTTCTGGTAGTTCTCGTTACCCTCCTTTACTTGCTCCTTCTTGGGCGTTGCCTCCTGTGATGCCCCCTGCAGGATGCAGAGGGTCAGACAGCATATGCAGTTCTCTCTGGGTACTGTACCATCTTATGCACTCATTAAGTCCTCATTGAGGACATCACACTACATTTCTGATCCTGATCAATATTCAGATCTACTTGCTATCCTCATAACGTTTACCAGCTCCCGAGCAGCCCCTGGATTTTGTTTTAGCCACATGCACAAAGGCATACTTTCAGAAATGTCTTTGCCTTACAATCTTTTCTGTTAAAAGCGTTTCAATTTGGATTTTCCAAATAGGCACAAAAAATCCTATAAAAAGAGGGTGGCTGTTAACTGTTAACCAGCAATTTGGTGGAGGTTCAGAGGCTAAGCAGTAAATATTAAACAGACATTGGTAGCAGGGTTGAATAGGACGCGATCCTAAGCTTTTGGACAGATGTGATGTCCACAAACACATCTAGATTCCCAAGGAGTCAAATACCCTACTGCCATTGTGTCAAAGTTGCTCTTTGGAATTGGAGCCTTGATACATCTGTTGCAGAGAAGTTCCTAACTAAAAAACTTAAATCAGAATGAGGTTGCCTCGGTGTGGATGAAGATCTTCCTTTGGGCTAATGTTTATAATAAAGATAGCTTCCTGAGTTGGTGTTGTTTGACTTAATAATGCATGAAAATAAAACTGTATTCTTATTATCAAGCTGATCTTTTAACAAAGGACGACTAGATAGCTGTTGTTTATATGCAGTGTGACAGTAAATAACATGCATGACAACAAGAAACTAGTTCTAGAAAAACATTTTAGAAGTACTGTGTCTGTATTTCAAAGTATAAACAACAAGAACAAAGAGGTAGACAGAAATGCCATGCAACAAAAATGCCATGCAAAATATGAACCCAGGACCATGTATCCAAGTGAGACACCAGCAAACCCAACACCAACGAGAAGTGAGTTCAAAAACCAAGATTCAAAAGTTCAAAATATATTTTTTTGTTTGTTTTTCTTTAGTACTTTAGTTTTATTAGTAATAATTCGATTTTTACATTTTTTTCCCAAAGTTACAAATAGTGACGGAAGTTAGTTAGTTGGCTAGTTAGTTAGTAGTTAACAATTGGTTAGTTTTTATATTGACAAAGGCTCGTGATGTCATTCACAGATCTAGATTTGAAGATCTTGTCGGTTCTGAAAAAGAATTCAAATTTTAAAAAACAAATAACACATTACAAACCATACCAGCTGGCAGCTGGGATAGGCTTCACACCCCCCCCCCCCCCCCCCCCCCACAGCAATAAAAAATTCTCACCCCACCACCTTATT
>VUQK01014408.1:0-15255 GCA_015106715.1 Bujurquina vittata
TATATATATATGTGTGTATATTTTATTTTATTTTATTTTTTTATTTTATTTTTTTTTAATTGACCTTCAGATGTCAGCTTCCTGTTTGCTAATAGGTAAACAGAGGAGATCACAGCATGGGCTGAACACAGTCACTGTGGACCTCAGCCTCGTTTTCTCTGCACAGGTTGATAGACAATCCATGTCCATGTTTGTGTTTGTGTGTTTATCTATAAAGCCAACGTCATTATTTGGACACAACTCAGACAGCCAGTAATTAAAGGAGAACACGCAGCTAAATATGGCATTCTTGATTCGGAGGGGCCCAGAGAAAAATACAAAGTATGATATTGTTTTGGCAAAGTTACACTGATTCAGTATAACAATATTAAGTTTTAATGACCTCCAATTGGCATAACCGGGTGGTATTACTGCCGGCGTGAATTATTCTTAATTATTATGTACCACCCTTCCCCTGCAGCCATGTGCTAATCCACACCCCACTGACACAATGTGAATATAATTTACAAATAATTCAGCAGAGTGCGCACTTTGGAAAAGCTTCTGAAGGTTACACTAATTCATTATCGAGATTAATTGTGCAATGCAGATTAAGTTACACAAAACATCATTGTGCTCTGTAACAAGAACAGGAGGCAATACAATACTATAGTAAGAGCCAAGACAAAGAGAGCACCACTGAGAGAGTTTGGACACATTTACCCAGTCATTTGAATTGTTCCTGAAATCTGCTGGACCACTCTCCCAAATTACCACAGGAACCACTGTTACCTTCACCTTCCACATCCTTGGCAACACTTCTCTCAGTCCTTGGGATTTCTTGAGCTTCTTGTGTTCCTTTTTCTTGATGTTTCCATTGCTTGGTATTGCTATGTCTATCACTACAGCTTTCTTCCTCTTCTTGGCCACCATTACAACACTACTATGCCCGGTTGGTTAGCTATCTGGGAGTCCCACAGGATATTAGCTCAGTCATTCTCTATCACCAGTAGGGGTATATCCCATTTTGACCTTGGGACTTTCAGGTCATACTCGGCACATATTTTCCAGTATACTATGCAAGCCAATTAGTTATGGCGTTCCATGTATGCCCTGTCTGCCAGAATCCTTCCATGATTCCTGTTCTTTATCCTCTTTTTTTTTTGATTTCTTCTTCCAGAGGTATTCACTAAGCACAAGATCCTTTGTGGCCATCTTGCTGATGTACTCATGGATCTTTGTTTTTTCATTTATCATTGTTCCTCTGACATTCAATTGTCCTCTGCCTCCTTCCTTCTGTTTAGAGTATAGTCTCAGGGTGCTGGATTTAGGATGAAACCCTCCATGCATGATAATGAGCTTTCTTGTTTTGAAGTCAGTGCCTTCTGTATTCCCCTTTGACCAGCTTAATATCCCAGCAGGATATCTAACAACTGATCAAAGGTGTTGATTGCCAGGATCTTGATTCTTCAGGACTTGCATTACTGTCTGGAGGTATTTGGCGGTTGCAGCTTTCCAAGAAGTCTCTTCATGGTTCCCATTTGCCTGTGGGATTCCAAGGTATTTGTAGGTGTCGTCAATGTCTGCAATGTTGCCTTCTGGTAGTGCAATCCCCTCAGTTCTGACAACCTTCCTTCTGTTACCATCTGACTACACTTCTCCAGTCTAAATGGCATTCCAATGTCATTTCTGTAGATCCTAGTAGTGTGGATCAGTAAATCAATACCTCCTTCACTCCAGGCATGATATCATTCATGTTGAGGAGGTGGATGATGGTTGCTCCATACCATAGTCGGTATCCGTACCCACTCTTGTTGATGATCTGGCTGAGGGGATTCAGGCCTATGTAGAACATCAGTGGGAACAGGGCATCTCCCTGTTAAATCCCACACTTGATGATGGCTTGTACAATTGGCTTGAAGTTGTCCTCTAATGTTGTCTTCTACAGTCCAATTGAGTCCCTGGGTAAGGCTCTTAGGGTCCTGTTGATCTTTTACAGTTCTACATATTCCATGATCCATGTATGAGGCACTGAGTCGTAGGCTTTTTGTAATAAATCCAGACCATGCACAGGTTGGTCAGTCTGGTTTTGCAGTCTCAGGTTACTGCTCTATCTACCAGTAGCAGGTGTTTTTCTTCCCTGGTATCTCTGCCAATTCCGTTTTGGGCCCCGCTGATGTATTAAGCCATGCTCTCATTAGCTGCTATGATGCCTGACAGGATTTTCCATGTTGTACTGAGATAGGTTATTGCATGGTAGTTTGATGGGACTGGTGCCTTCTGAGGATCCTTGGAATTCAAGATCATCCAGCTTTTGCTCAATCATTCTCTGTGTGTTTTATCCACTAGCAGCTGGTTCATTGGAGCTGCTAGGCTCTCATGGAGTGCAGTTAGCTTCTTTAGCCAGTAGCCACATATTTGGATTCAGTGTTTTGTTTTATTAATATTGAAGTCATCCAGACTATAAAGGAACACATAAGGAATCATGTAATAAACTTAAATATGTTAAACAAACCAAAATATGTTTTAGAGTTTAGATTCTTCAAAGTAGGCAGCTTTAGCTTTGATTACAGCTTTGCACACTGTTGGGATTCTCTCAGTCAGCTTTATGGGGTAATCACCTGAAATGGCTTTCCAACAGTCTTAAAGGACCTCCCAGAGGTGCTGAGCATTGTTGGCTGCTTTGCCTCCACTCTGCAATCTAACTTATCCCAAACCATCTCAATTGGATTTAGGTCAGGTGACTGTGGAGGCCAGGTCATCTAACGCAACACTTCATCACCCTTGTTCTTGGTCAGATAGCCCTTATATTGGTGCAAAACACTAAGTGCAAAACAGATAGGATGGCATGTCACTGCAGATTGACATGGTAGCATGCTGGTTAAGTCTGTTATATTTCTGTCTTTGAAATATTTGCCAATAGTGTCACCAGCAAAGCACCCCATAACATCACACACATCATGAAGTATGGAGGAGAAACTGTCTTACAAAACCAAAAATCTCAAATTTGGACTCAGATTAAAGGACAGATTCCACTGGTCCAGGGTCATTCCTTGTATTCCTTGTCCCAAGCCATTCTCTTCCTGTGGTAGTTCTTCCTTAGAAGTGGCTTCTTTGCACCAAGTTGACCATAAAGTTCAGTTTCTTGCAGTGTTGTTTGGTTGGCTGGTAACTCTGATTATCTTATCCTGTCTAAAAGAGGTAACTCATGGTCTTCCTTTCCTGGGGCAGTCCTGGTGAGAGCCAGTTTCATCATAATGTTTGGATCCATGGTCTCCTGTTCCTCCGCATCTCAAAGGTGCTGTGTTGGATTGAGATCTGGTGAGGCCATTAGATTACAGTGAACTGTCTTGTACATGTCACATAGCTGAAAGTAGCCATTCAAAAATGGGTATACTGTGGTCATAAAGGGATGGACATGGTCAGCAACAACAATCAGGTAGAGTATGGGGTTTAAACAATGTTCAGTTGGTACTAAGAAGCTCACAATGTGCTCCACACTATTACGCCACCAGCAGCAGCCTGAATGGAGGAAAAGATGGATCCATGCTTTAATAGTATTTACACCGTAGCTCAGTAGGTAGAGCAGATCACCTCCTGATCGGCAGGTCAGGGGTTCCATTCCTGGGCTGCATGCCAAAGTATCCAAAGATACTAAATCCCAAGTTGCTCTCCGGCGCAAGCGTCAGAGTATAAATGCATGTGAATGTTAGACGATAAGCACTTAGCTTATTTACACATGGAAGTGCTTGTGTGAATGGGTGAATGTAAAACATGCTGTATAAACGCTTTGAGTGCGCAGACAGAGCAGCAATATTTTTTTCCAGTCTTCTGTTGTCCAGTTTTGGTGAGCCCATGTAAACTATAGCCTCAGTTGCCTGTTCTTAGCTGACAAAAGTGACACCCACTGCACTTTTCCTCTTTTTCAAACCACTCTCTGTAAACCTTGAATACTCAAATCAGCCTGTTTGACACCAACATCCATGCCACATTTAAAGTCATTTAAATTACCTTTCTAATCCATTCTTTTTTTATTAGTATTTATTTTCTAATTCATTCTGATGCTCACTTTGAACTTCAGCCGGTCATCTTGACTATGTCTACATGCCTAAATGCAGTGACTTACTTCCATGTGATTGGCAGATTAAATAATTGCGTCAAAAAACAGGCAAAAAAGTGTATATATCATCATGTGAAATATATGTAAAATACACTAAATATTCATAATTTAGATTTGTTTTGTACTTTTCACTGACAATTTTTTACAATTTTTAGAGGGGGCATATTATCCCAAATCCACTTTTTTAGCCCATAAATACATTTTTTGTGTACTTTGAGTGTCTAGGAGGGCAGGAAATTTAAATGTATTCTCTCCCGGTGCTGCGTAGATATCTTTGTATTCTTTTTCTGTCATAATTTTCAGTCTGTTCCATTTTCTCTATTCCCTCTTACGTTTTCTTACCTGTTACATCATGGTATTTGCCATGGAACTGCTAAACAAGGTCATGAACCTCCGACTAACCAATTTTCGTGAATCCTCCTTTTTTCTCTCTCTCTCAGGGATTTTGCAGTCCAGTTTAGTGATGTCAAAGTTGCAAGTAGACAAGTCAAAATGTTCGGTTGTCCTCCTTGTCTCTCTGCTAGTAGCTAATCGCATCACTGCTATCAAACTACAAAAATGACTGACCGGGGTGTAGTGCAACGCTCTGCAACCTGGAGGGGGGCGGAGCGTGAAATGTCTCATTCACATTTAAAGAGACTGCACCACATGAGCCTCAGAAAAGGTATAAAAGAGGGGTCTGTGGAGCTAAAGTAACAAGGAATTCAGACTAAAGCGTTGCAGTTCTACTTTATATAGAACTGCAAGTGAATGGTTTACATATGAAACGGAAGGATTTAAAAGCATCATATATTCCCTTTAAAATATAAAAAGTGTGACTCATCAGGGACGTTTGTTTCCACTCCATCTCATTTAAAGCTAAAGTTTGAAAACCTGTGAAATTGATTCAGAAGTTCTGAGGCCTAAAATTAGAATCTGTTCAAATTCAGTGAAGTCTTTCTGGTCTGTTTCACATTAAATACTTTTCCATTTCAAATAAGTGGACTAAGAATAAAACAGAATAAAACAATGATGGATCATTAGTTTGAATAGAATTGAACAATAAACTAATGTATAGTGACATCTGTGAGACGTATTGGATAATTTCACCAGCTCTCAATATAAAGTGCAATATTAACCGAAGTCATAGCGCCACTAAGGTTGATAGACGTGCCCTACTTTGAGACCACACATGAAATTTAAATGACACCACTAATCTTCTCGCTCCCTTCGTGTTTTGGCTCCTGAGGCTCAGTCGGCCCACATTTGTCACTGTCATCCGTAACCTCAGCTGTGACAGCTTAAAACGTGGCCTCAAGTTCAGCCCGAGAAAACTCAGTGACCTCGAGACACCAACACACTAGGCTGAACTCAGAAACTGGTGATGCAGATGAATAAAATTGGAGGGTTTCTTTTTGTCTAAACTTGAGCAAACATTGAATACAACATGAAAAACAAGGTGACTAAACAACTGAAATCAAAGAGCTGTTCATTTGCAGCAGACTTTGTTTTCAAGAGTTACTTGCTTTGTTTTCATTTGTGTCATGTAAAAATAGAGGGCAACAATATTTCTGGCTGTATTTTCTCATTTTAAATTAACTCTGCTGTGCTCTGGAGGTCATTACAGAAATGGAGCAGTGACCCACACCTAACACACAAATTATTTGTCCAAAGGGTGCAGCCATCTGAAGAGGACATGACCTCAGTCAGACGTGATGCAAACAAAACAATAATGAGACCCTTTCAATTAATACAGACCTGCCATGGGAAGAAAATGTCCTCCTGCACCAACAATAAGGAAGTCTGTCAACTGGACCGTAGAGAATAACAGAGAATACGTTTTCAGAATGATAGAAGATCTGTCAGACAAATTACCCCATACCAGCTTCACAGCGGTAACGCCTGCTGAGGTCATTTAGAACTAGTAGTGTCGGGTCATTTTCAGATGGTGTGTTGGTTTTATCTACAGTATATCTGCCACATACAGTGTAATGAAAAAGTATTTGTTCCCTTCCTGTTTTCTTAGTTTTGGGATGGCTGTGGCTCAGGAGGTAGAGCAGGTCATCTACTAATCAGAAGGTTGCTGTTTCGATTCCTGGCTACTCCAATCTGCATGCCAGAATATCCTTGGACAAGATACTGAACTGCAGTTTCCTCTCTGATGCAACTATTGGAGTGTGAATGTGTGAATGTTTGATAGTAAGCACTTAGCAGGAAATGCTTGTATAAATGGGTAAATGCAAATGTGTTGTAGAAAGCACTTTGAGTGCTCAGCTAGAGTAGAAAACTAGTCCATTTAGTTTTGATTATTTTTCACACTTGAATGATTCAGATCATTAAACAAATTTAAATATTAGACAAAGATAACCCAAGTAAATAAAAAAATGCAGTTTTTAAATGATGATTTCATTTATTAAGGGCTATCCAAACCTACCTGTCCCTGTGTGAAAAAGTTCAGTTTCCCTGCTACACACAGCCCTGATTACTGTCAGACTAATTCAAGAAGCTCTCTGACAAAGTGAAGCAGGCTGAAAGATCTCAGAAAGCAGCACAATATCGAGAAGCTAAAGAACCAGCTGAGGAGCAAAGTCACTGACGTCTATCAGTCTGAAAGGCTTACAGAGCCATTTCTAAGGCTTTGGGACTCCAGAGAACCACAGTGAGAGCTGTTATCCACACATGAAGAAAACGTGGAACAGCGGAGAACCTTCTCAGGAGAAGCCAGCCTACCAAGATTACTCCAAGAGCACATAGGCAACTCATTCAGGACGTCCCAGTAGAACCCAGAACAATATCTAAAGAAATGCAGCCTCACTTGGCTCAGCTCAGGCCAGAGTTCATGACAGGACAAAAATGGCCTCCATGGGAGAGCTTCAAGGAAAAAAAACACTGCTGACCAACAAGAACACAAAAGCTCATCTCACATTCGCCAATAAATTCAATTCAATTCACTTTTATTTCTATAGCGCCAAATCATAAAAACCAGTTGCCTCAAGGCACTTTAAATTGTAAGGTAAAGACCCTACAATAATTACAGAGAAAACCCCAACAGTCAAAAAGACCCCCTATCAGCAAGCACTTGAAATCCTCCACCAATGCCCTGTTCTGCGTGCATACAGTGCTCCCTTCTTACAGTATGTTGGGACTTCACTTAGGCACCAGGGGGTACACCCCCCCACCCTCCCACCCCTGGACCTCGCTGCAAACAAAGCTACAGTACAACTGTTCCAGAGGCACTTGTCACAAATGGAGCTTCTCAGCTCAGCGGGAGATCATGGTGCGGCATGCAAACAAAGCGGTGCGTGGCAGTTATTGCATCTCTTGCTGGTGAGTCAACAACCGTTTGGGGGATTTTGCTACTATTGAAAAGAGCATG
This sequence comes from Bujurquina vittata, assembly GCA_015106715.1. NCBI lineage: Eukaryota > Metazoa > Chordata > Actinopteri > Cichliformes > Cichlidae > Bujurquina > Bujurquina vittata. Next base: position 7,455 of record VUQK01014408.1, read on the forward strand.
TTGCTGTTTGATACAGATGAGGCTTCACCTCACCTGCAGCTGGAGCTGACTGGGCTTCAGTGTGACAGCGACATTTCTCTCATGCTTTTTTACTGTTGTTGTGCCAAAAAGTGTTTTTTGGTATTTGCCAAAAAAAGAGATTTGCTGTATTTACACTGGTGTAAATGATTTTTTTTGGCCTATACTATGTCAAACATATCTCCCACGAATTATATCAATTGATTTTGAGTGAGAAACACTCCTGTCACAGGTAAAAGCTACAATCACGTTTTGGCAAAGTCACTTATATATTTTTTTATTTATTAGGGAAATAAAACTCAAAGATCTGGCCAAGGGGGCAGCAGAAGTTGCAACAAATATAACATCCAGCTCCATAAAGATAGTTGATGTGGCAGTAACAGTCATAAAGATACTTGCAAAACAGGTCATTTCTTTATTTTATTTATAAGTCCTTCATAAATTCTGTTGATTACAGTCTACTTATCAATATAAGCAGAGACATTATAAATCAAAAACATGTAAAAACATCTGAAATCACTTTTTTGGCACAACACTGGCAGATCAAGTTTCTAGTTTTGTAGATTTTGCAGCCCCACGTTGGTGTTTTGGAGATGAAAATTGCAAAAGAAAAATGTACCAACAGCACAAATGCGGTGCAGAGGTCTAGTTCAGTGACTGAAGTCTCAAAACCTCCAGTTCCTCTAATGTCTAAACGTCAGTACTCTTAGACTCCCTGTATAAGCTGTATTCTGTATTCTTTAGTCAGATCCCCTTTAACTGTAACAACAACAATTAATCCTGGGGTCCACAGATAAAAACAAGTTTACACACAAAAAAACAATAAGCTGAAGAAAGCAACACACCAAATTAAAAAAAAAAACAACTAGGTCCTTCAATTTACACAACAAACACTCACACAGATCATAAAACACTTAAAAATATTACAAATGACTTTAACAAGTAAATGCCATCTGTGACAGTAAGACAAGATTTAAGACAACATCAACAATTCTCCCAGATGAATAGCACACATACATTACAGGTTCCTTTAACACTCTGGTTTCAGGTAAAGGTGTAAAACATTCCATATAATCATATCTAGAATCATAACAGTGTCTCTCATTAGTATGTCAGCTGAGACTACAAGTATGCAGGCCTTCAATACAAAAATGTTTCTTATGTAAGAAACCAGATTACATGCCAGCCTATCCTCCACTCTCCTCCATGACAGCCTGGCATCCTGTCCACACTGTCCCTCAATCAGCAGTCAAGAGCAAGATGGGCAGCTCTGTTTTTTAATGAGCTGGATCTTACTAAGGTCTTGTTTTAAAGCATCAGACCAAATAACTGAGCAGTAATCAATATGGGACAAAACCAGAGATTGTAACACTTGTTTAAAAGTTTTCTCTGAAAAATAACACTTCACACTTTCTTCTCATTTTAACTACTATTCTGACAATATGAGCTGAGCACGACAGTCTATGGTAACACCTAATCTTTTATCTCATCAGTAGCTTCCTCTTGCAAAGAAAAATGCAGTTGTCAGTCTGTCCTGAGAGCCTGCCTGGAGCCGAGCACTTGGAGACATTAATCTTTAAACTGTTCTCAGAAACCCATCGAGAGATGAACATCAACTCATCTTGCAGTATTTTATGAAGTTCTCTTAGACTGCCTACAGATCCATAGACTGCACTATCATCTGCATATATAGCGGCAAATGCATTTTTGAACACACACAGCAGGACATTTGTAAATATGGAGTGCAGCAGAGGTCATAAACAGCTACCCACATTGTAATGATTTAAAGTTTGATGGTGAGTCATTATCAAGCACACTGCTGTCTTTTGGATAAATAACTCTTTACCCAGTTAATTGCTGGTACTTTGAATTCATATGTGGACAGTTTCAATAATAATAGCTCATGATGTATGATATCAAAATCCAATAGAAAGGTGGCTGGGTTAGGGGTATTGTCTGTCATATCTTTGTCATGTGCTCGTCTTTGGCCCCCTTTCCCTCATGCTCTGTTGCTCTCTTGTTCTGTAGTTTCTCAGCTTCCTCCTAGCCCTTTATTGGGGTCCTATTCCTGCCTGCCACACAGCCATTCCATGACACAGACACAAACACTGGATTGTGAAAAAAAAGGTTTACCCCCATTGCCATTTGGTTGGAAAACATAAAACAAAACAAAAAGATGTGACAGGGAGAGGCAGCACTGACTGTGAAATGACTCACTCAATGACTAGTGATTAATAACTTATGAGCTTGTAGTTTCACCTCAGAGATAAACCATGTTGAAACATGGTGTGACCAAGATTCAGTATGACCCAAAATGAGTGACTGAGCTCATAAACTCAGCAGGAAAATATGTAGATGACTTCTTGTAGTGGCATCTGGTGGCCTTCAGATAGAATGCAGGTTTCAGGCACTTTCACATTGGCTTAATTTTTCTTACCTGGAAGCTATGTGTGAGGTTTGCAGCATTTATTCATGCACAGCTCTCTGAAGGTCCCACCACAGCATTCAGTCAGGCTGAGGTCTGGACTCTGACTGGGCCATTGCAGCGCCTTCATTCTTTTCTCTTTCAGCCATTCTGTTGCAGATTTGCTGCTGTGCTTGGGATCATCATCCTGTTGATGACCCATTGGTCCAAGCTTCAGCTGTGGAACAGATAGCCTCACGTGTGAGTCTAGAATACTTTGGTATACAGAGGAGTTCATGGTCCACTCAGTGACTCCAAGGAGCCCACATCCTCAGCCCTCCTCCACCGTGCTGATAGCTGTTCTGAGGTATTTGTGCTGACTTTGGTTTCCTCCAAACTTGCTGGTGTGCATTATGGACATTCTGGTCTCATCTGCCCAAATAACATTGTTCCAGAAATGTGGTTTCTTCAGTTGCAGCTTTGCAAACCTAAGCCATGCTGCCATGTTCTGTTAGAGAGAAGAGGCTATCTGCTGCAGCCCTTCCAAACAGCTGTGTTTAGTCTTTCTAATTGTACTGTTATGAACTTTAACCTGTAAGATGCTAACTGAGGCCTGTAGAGTCTGAGATGAAGCGCTGAGCTTTCTCTGAGACCTGCAAAATCGGAGCATTATGTGCTCCAGGCACAGCAAACGTCCTGCTTTTATAGAGGCGCTCACACTGGCTGATTAACTAATCAAGTGCATGTGGATAGCAGCACCTGGCTGCTACTTACACTCTTAATTGCCATGGAAACAGGGTATATTTTACACCATCTTATTATAAAGACTCACTTTTCTTTTTGCTCAAATAAATCTTTTAACACTGATCCACTTTGTGAGTTGTTTTCATGTTCACCATCACTATTTACAGTTTTCATAACAAAACTCTTGTCAGTTTTCTACAGAAGATGTATTGTATGGTTTTTAAATTACAAAATAAAGTGAGATGAGATGACTGTGACTTGGCAGTATAGAAATTTAATTTGTATTTAATATTCAGGAAAAATAAAGTTTATTTTTTTCTACATGATGACAGCTATAGAAGCAGCTGGGATGGTCCTGTGTGCTGTGAAGAAACAGAAGTGTTTGTCCCCTCCTGCCATGTGCCTGAGGGAGGTGTGTGTGTGTGTGTGTGTGTGTAGGTGTGTGTGTGTATGTGTGTGTGTGTGTATTCCATTACTTGAACATCTGGATTTAAATTTTTTGGTTCCTGTTTTGATATTTATCAGTCTGTTGATCTTTAATTCTTGTTGATGCTTTTCTTTTTGCCTGCAGAGCTGTTTACCCATGCAGACTGCTTCGGCATGGGTTGCATACTTAGCGCTATCAGCTGTGGCGATGTCAAGTTTCTCTTGAACATAACTGAACTAAATGGCACCCACATTACACTGCTTAAAGCACCATAAATAAATCCCACAAATTCCTGCAATCAAAATTTGGTTGGCGTGTGCCATGTATGTGCCATGGCACATACAGTAAGTGTGACGTGAGAAATCATCAGGTGTGCCATGGAAGATTATCCAGAACAAAAAAGAGAGACTCAAAGTTGGTGAGGAAGATCTTTGTGTGCGAATATCAGCTTTGTGTTCGACTAAACGGGCCCAGATTTCACACAGAGTAAGTAAATTGAGACTAGATTTTGATAAATATGCTTTTTGTGACATTTTTGTTTGCTGGTGTGCCTTGTGATTTTTGTAATGTGAAAATATGTGCCGTGGCTTAAAAAGGTTGGGAAACACTGATTTAGGCCTTTTCTGCCTTTTATCAGATGGTATACAGTAAAGATAGGAAAGAAAGTGGCGGGAGAGAAGAAGAAACACAGGAAAGGGTGACGGGTTGGATGCATACGCAGGCCGCCTACACCACAGCCATGTGGCATATGTAGCCACCTGCTCACCCACTGAGACACCTCAGCACCCTGAACTGAAGCTGAAAGCCTTAGGGGTGAGAGGTGAAATGTGTTCAAGAAACTCTAAAGCCTTTTTTTCAAGCTCCACAGACTACCGTGATCTGGATGACTGAGAACCTACACACACATTTTGATGCCTTATTTTTTTCATATTTGTCACACTTAAATGTTTCAGGTCATCAAAAAAAATTATAATATGCAAAAATAACACAAGTAAATACAAAATGCTGTTTTTAAATGATTTGCATTCATTAAGGGAACAAAGCTATCCAAACGCGCCTGCCCTGTGTGAGAAAGTAATTGCCCCCTAAAGCTGATAACTGGCTGTGCCACTCTTGGCAGCAGGAACTGCAATCAAGTGTTTGTGATAACTGGCAGTGAGTGTTTCACTTCGCTGTGGAGGAACTTTGGCCTGCTCTTCTTTGCAGAATAGTTTGAATTCAGCAACACTGGAGAGTTTTCCAGCATGAACGGCCTGTTTAAGGACAAAGTGTCTCAAAGTCAGACAACATTGCAAACTTTTTTAAAATGAGTTACATTTATATTCTGTTACATTTAATAACACAAAAAATTGTTTTGACTGTAAGTACCAGTCCATCTATTTACATTGTTGTTTAAGTTGTAGAAAAGGCTCCATGTGTCATGGTGCTTGATCCTTGTTTTCTCTTTATTGCTCTTCCAATGTTTGAAGTTTTGGGTTTGACTTTTGACTTTTATCACTTTCAGTTTTTAGAGCCTGTTTGGTTTGCTGGACTGTCCTAGTATTTAAATGTTGGTTTCTTAAGTTCCTGTTTTGAGTTGAATATTTCTTATTTTTTTCTTTGGTCCCTCAGTGTTCCCCTGCCTCTGTTACATTTAGCGTGGTCTCCTTGTCTCTGTCTCATCTTGCTCATTGTCAACGATCACTTCCACTCTTTGTCTGGTCGAACTGGTTAATAAATGCCACCATTTCACTTTATTTTTCCACCTACTCTCCCTTAACAGCCTTTAAAATTTTCTTTGATGCCAAACATCATCATCTGCCCATAAAAGCGATTAAAGTTATTTTCGCTTTGTGATTTTTCTCATTTGAACCTCAGTCTGTCAGGGTCTGACAAAAGTGAGGGAAACACGAATGCAATTAAGGGAGCATGCAGACAAAGACTGAGGATAAATGGGTTCATCAGGAAAAGTAGATTACAACAATAAATCAGTTGCTGCAGGACAGGAGCCAGTTTTTGGGTTTTCTTTCTTTTTTTTCTGCTCTCCTTTAACACTATTACAAGGACACAACAAACTTCCAAACTTTTGTGCTGCAAACCAAGTGAAGTGTGCACAGTACACAGACGTGACTGTAACTCTGCTGCAGTTCACATCAAAAAATAACTTCACATCTTCAGAAGGTGTATTGAAATATTCACAGCGCAAACAATACAGTGGGTTTTTGAAAGAAGGATTTATGCGGAGGATACACTCAGGGAGAGGTCTGGCCCTCCTGGAGAGCTATCCGTTTGATCGGTGCAGCAGCTGCACAGTTTGATACCCGTCAGTGCTGTGATCCACTGACAGTCAAGTTTATCAGCACAACACTGAAGACTTCACTGAATTCTTCCATGTGTGTTCGGCATCATCTGTAGGAAAGAAAAGTGACTGAGGTAATAATGAACGGGAAATTGCTTTGGAAGCCAAGTGTTACATAAACATCATTCATCATTTCACTTCTTTGTTAAGATTGAAAAAAGGTTTTCCCAGAAGACTAAAACAAAAAGTAGCCTTAAAAACAAGGAGGTATGGGCAGTTGGCTACAAACCAAAAGGTCAGTCATCTGAACCCCGGCCCCTCCGGTCAGCATCTCAAAGATACTAAACCCCAAACTGATCCCACTACATCCGTCTGAGTGAGAGTATTTGCAGAGAAATGGTTTATTTGGAGAGTTTCAATTGGGATTTAGAGTTTATTGGAGCACAGAAACAGCACTAGTGAAGGTTACTAAATTGCTGATGTTTCCATATGCTCAGAGAGAGGACTCATCTCTGTGCTTGTCCTGCTGCATCTTAGTGAAAAGGTCAGGAAAGCAGACACTGATTAGTTGATAGGTTTTTGGGAGGGAGAGTTTCCCCAAAGCCCACAAATACAGTTAGGTCCATATGTTTCTGGACAGTGATGCATTTCTGCCTCTGGAAAAAGGAAAAAAAAACAAAAAACTGAATTTATTTGATTTTCATTTTCACCACACTATCAGATTGTGGTCAACTAATAGTTTTGCTTTTCCCCCTCACTCAATCTTTGATAGTAAAACTGAAGTGTTTCATTCACATCAGATTCTATAAAAATCATGTTTTAACATAATTTTCATCATTTAATGTAACACCAATCGTCTAATGTTAAAGTAATTATATCATATTTGGGGTAATAGATTTTAACTTGGTTTCTTAATGTAAGATATTGAGTATAAATGAGCACTTTCCTTCAGGTACTTTAAGTATATTTTCTTGGCTAATAATTAAAATAATTTGAATCACACATGAATACTTGTACTATATACATGTACTGACTGAAGTCAATGATAAATGCATTTTGAGGTGGCTGTATTGATGTAAGAATTTGACTTTAATAATCTTGGCAGCTCAGTTTTGAAGATGCAGTCTGCAAAGGTTGCAGTCGGCCGCTTGCTGTTTGGGTGACTCAGAAGACTGAGGTAGTGGGTGGGTCCACGGACTGGCTGGGCCCTAGCGAGCCCCACCTGAGGATCAGGCTTGGGTGTAGATCTCTCAGACACAGAAGTCCCAGCAGGAGCAACTGTTTCAGAGGGGTCACACACGGGTGCGTCATCTGCCGTGTTTGGGCTGAGGGAACAGAGATGTGCAAAAGACACTGTGGAAGAGAGACAGAGATCAATAATAACTTGTGATTTAAGGCAGAGTGGGGTATAAACAGTAAAAAGAGGTGAATGAAAAGAAGCACTCAATGCATCATGGTAACCCCCCAGCAGCCTAGGCCTATTGCAGCATAACGAAGGGGGTATTCCAACTGATCCAGCCCTAACTACTGTATACGTTTATCAATAAGGAAAGTTTCAAGTCGAATCTTAAAGAAAGAGAGGGTGTCTGTCTCCTGAATCCAATCTGGAAGCTGGTTCCAAACAAGAGGGGCCTGAAAGCTGAAGGCTCTGCCTCCCATTCTACTCTTCAGTATCCTAGGAACCACAAATAAACCGACAGTCTGAGAGCAAAGTGCTCTATTGGGGTGAAAGATGGGGCCTGATTGTTGAAGACCTTGTATATGAGGAGAAGGATTTTAAATTCTATTCTACATTTAACAGGGAGTCAATGAAGAGAAGCCAATGTGGGAGAGATTTGCTCTCTCTCTTTCTAGTCCCTGTCAGTACTCTAGCTGCAGCATTTTGAATCAGCTGAAGGCTTTTCAGGGAGCTTTTAGGACAGCCTGATAA
>VUQK01014408.1:15302-28473 GCA_015106715.1 Bujurquina vittata
TGAAGGCTTTTCAGGGAGCTTTTAGGACAGCCTGATAATGAATTACAATAGTCCAGTCTAGAAGAGATAAATGCATGAATTAGCTTTTCAGCATCACTCTGAGACAGGATGTTTCTAATTTTAGAAATATTGCGCTAACGTGAAAAAGTGGTCCTACATATTTGTTTAATATGTGCATTTAGAAAGAAAAACATTCATAAAGAAGCAGTTTAAAGCACTGAGTCTGTGGAGCTTTATAGGGGTGAGAGCCAAAACTAGAAATCTGAGTCCTTACAGTGTGGAAAATGTCAGGAGGGTCCACGTCACCAAATTCCGGCTGGGCAGACGGCTCTGGATGCTGCATGTAGAGCAGATGGCGAATGCCTACATGTATCTCACCCTGGAAAGGGGAGATTGCAGAAACTAGCACTGCAGTCTTGTTGTAGCTTTCAGGCTCCAAATTCCTCCTTCGATGTGAGCCTCTTTTCTTTGACCGTGGTCCTGGGTACAAAGGAAGAGCGGAGCTGAAGAATGAAGAGGCAGGAGGATAAGCGTCTAGTGACCAACCATTCGTGGTCTGCGCCGACCACAAGAATCTGGCTTACCTCTGGTTGGCCTAGAAACTCCAGACTGTCCTCCAGGTAAGGAACCAAACATGTTTCTTTAAAGACTCAATCAAAGAAATTGTCTCCCAACTTCACTGGGCTCTTTGAAATTGATTCTCTGATCAACCCATCACAGTACACCTTAGTCTACTCAGGAATATGAGAATCCACAACACCTTGCTTACCACCGTGCTCTGTGCCTCTGACATCCAACCTGCTGGTTTGGTTCAGTTCAGTTTAGTTTTACTTACATAGCACCAAATCACAACAAGTCATCTCAGGGTGTTTTGTATTGTAAGGTAAAGATTTTATAAAATTAGAGAAGAAGCATTAAAGAAATTGACAGTGTACGTGCATAAGCAAGATGTAAAAGAGAAGTGTGAAGAACAATTTGGGTTAACTCATCAAATCGTGAGATCCTGCACAGGTAAGTCAAAGCAAAGCAGATTCAACTAGACCAGGGGTGTCAAACTGGACAGGCAAAACTGAAAACAACGGTGTAAATCGCGGGCCATACACGATTAACATTTATTGAACAGTCTAAAACTAAAAATATTTTAATCAGCAATATAAATTTGAATGGCCAGAAAACAGCCACGTTTTCCTTAACACAGTAAATAAAATATAAATTTATATGTTTCTTCAAAAATAACATAAGGGAGAATTAAAATATTTCAAGCTAACCAAAATTTGCAATTTTTTCAGGCAAACGCTGTGTAAAATGCACAGTGTGTCCAGTTTCTCAGCAAAAAGCGCAGCTGCAAACACAGTGGGTGAGACCTTGACTCTGCACACACGGATGTCAGCAATCAGGTCCTCTACCTCCCACCTGTGGAAAACAGAGATTTTCCACTTCTTTTGGCTATTTTGGGGGAGTCAGACAGCTTAAATGTCACTGTAAAAAGTGCTGGCCAATGTTTTTATCTGCTCATCACTGATCAGTGTGAAACGGTTAAGTGCACAGGTCTTGGCCTGTGCGGCATCTGATGCAATGCATTGTGGGATTTATAGTATACACAGTGGGAGCACTATTTACTCGTAGGCCATTGATAATAGCCATATGAAATTATCTTGCAGGCTGTATAAAATTAGATCATGGGCCAGATCTGGCCCACGGCCTTGAGATTGACAAGTGAACTAGAGAAACATCTCAGACATACATGTGTCAATGCAAGATTTCATTGTATAACAGAACTTAAAATAATGGTTAAAATTACAAATATTTCTCTTAAAATTGTAATAGTTGTTGGACCCCCAAGGAATCAGACTTTAACCTCTGCCCAGTCCACATTCCACTGGACCTCTACAACCCCCACTGAGGACTACACTTAAAAATCAGATTTGTGCCAGAAAACCAGCCGATTTAGATGAACTCTACCAATTCTTGTGCACCCAAATCTTGCTTTTGAAAGTCATTTAAGATGTATGCTGTGCAATCCTTCCACTCTGGAAAAAGAACAGTTCAAAGTAATCGTTTTTGAATTATCCCAGCCAATCATGATCTGAATGCACTGTTGTGCCAAGCACATTTGCTTTTTCAAGATGAGCTCTATCAACGCTCTATAGGTTCCTCTTGTCAGTATATTTTTCTTTTCTTCTATTTGTTTATTCATTTTCATTATTACTCACATGTATACATGTGTAAGACAGCAACACCAGAGCTGACAAGCCAGGAAAGAAGGGAACAAGAAAAAAGGGAGCAACTGCTGCACCTGCAAGAAAATGAAGAGCGCCTGAAAAAGCTAAATAAATGATTGTGTGTGTGAGAGAGCAAGTGTGATTGTGAATGTCTTTGCCTTTCATGTTCCTTAATATAATAACCAGCCTATATACCAAAAAACAACAAAAACACTCCCTCAGTAAAAGTTCACACCTATAAAGGATCTACAGGGTGCACAGTCCTCCACACTAATATTTCATTTATAAGTTCTTTTTTACCTTCAGAGTGAAGGATGCTGCAGTCATTTTCCCTTCAAAACACCTTTCGCGGGGGTGGAGCTTCAGGAGAAAATATTACTTTCTTTCATTTCAGCATAATTAATTCTGTTAGTTTGAATAGTTGCTCCACAGTGTAGTGGTTTACATGTTTACCTACCAAGCAAAAGATCACAGAAGTGTACATGGCTGTGCTCTCTACTCAGATTCAGACAAAACTAATTGGACTTTCAGAGAGCAAATGGATAATGACCCAAAGCAACCCAGGAGCTTCTCAAGGTAAAGAGACGGGATATTCCTCAATCACCAGGTCGTCATTTTATCTCAGCTCAACAGAGCAGCTTTGAAGTTATTGAATATTTTAAAAAAGTTATTAAAAACAAAACTGAAGGCAGAGAAACAAGCAGCAATGTGTTTGTGGGTCTCTCTTTATCTCCAACAGTTGATTGTTTTTGTATGTTTATTTTTGCAATAAAGACAAAAGAAACACTTTTTCTGTGTATTTCAGCAGCCAAAAATCTGATAATCTCGTAAACTAGAAGATTGCAGTAAACGCCGGGCAGAGCAACAGTAATGCTGTGGACAGCAAACACCTGCAGATAGTGGTGAAGACTGCTGAAAAGATCATTAGGACTCCACTGCTCTTGCTGCAGAGCATCTACCCCGGCAGAATCCACAGAACAGCTCCCTCCATCCTCAAAGACTTTACTCACTCCCAGCACAGACTGTGCACACTTCTACCCTCAGGCCGGAGGTCCAGAAGTGTGAAATCCAGGTCTTGTAGACTGAAGAACTCTTTCTTCCCGACTGCCTTTAGACTCCTAAACACCAACAGGATTTTATGACCTCCATCTACCTCAGTTTGCAACTTCACTGTCTACATTTCAGTCTGCACACACACACCGCTGTTTACTGCACACACAGATGACGTCGCATACTAAATTGCATAAATATGTACATAGCCTATTGCAGGTCAGATTCATTATTCTTATAATTATTATTTTGTGTTTGTGTGTAAAACGTGTTCTTTACTCTGCATGTGACAATAAACTTTTTGTGATGCCCATAACTTTCTTTGACTGCAAAGAATTTTCATCCAAGTATTGAAAATTGTCCCTGTATTTAAAATTATGTTATTTTTGGAATCATAGCCATTTTTATACATTATCCCCCATTTCCAAATGCTTAAAAGTAATTAGACAAACAGTTAATGCAGTAGTTTTGTAAAGCCCTTTAAATTAAAGCTGAATGTAATCGTGGTGGTTTGATTTAAAATCCACGACAGGGGTGTACAGGGGCAGAACTACATAAAATGCCTCAGTGCTCTTCACTCTGCAACAGAGAATACACCAAATCGAGCTCTTCACTGATAAGCAGTGTCACGAGTGCACAAGTAAGGGTACAGAAAGGTGAAAAGGTAACACATTTTGAAAGGCTAAAGGCCATAATATATATCAAGTAAATAAATAATCAGTATGAAAGATGTGTCTAATATCAGTACGAAACACTAAACCGCAACTATGTTGTGGTGGTAGTTTGGCATCACCATTCCTCAGCATGTACTCTCCAAGTTGGTTATACATTCAGTGAAGCTTTGACTCATTCACCATGGAAGCACCATGGGGTATTCGTGCTTCATTTTTATATGTATAGACTTGCCTATTTATTTTCTTTTTTATCGTGTATAACGTTTATTTTATATTTTTAGAAAGTGTGACACTGGCACTGGCATGGCACTGAACAGAAGTGGCCCTCCAATCTCAGTGTACATCCTGTATAATGACAGGATGCTATTCTATTCTGTTCTTCCCCAACCGACCAGTCGAAGCAGACAGCACCCCTCCCTGACCCTGGTTCTGTTGGAAGTCTCTTCCTTTTCCGAGTTCCACTCTATCTTCACCAAATCTTATTGGTAAATTCCAAGAGCATTAGAGTTTTCACGTTAATATTCTAGGATCTCTACCTTGTGATATAAATAATTGTTCCTGTGAACCGGTGTTACATAACCAAAACTGAACTGAATTAAACTAAATGCGTAAAATGTGGTTTTAGGATTTAGCTAAATTTGAGCACAGAGAATGCCTCTGCATCATCCTGATGCTTCTTTCAGGCCTGAAATCATTAATAAATGCCAACTACTACATAGCCATTCAGCCAAATGTGCCCACACCTCAACAGATGCACCACCGTGTCTGATAGATGAGCTGGTGCTTTGGGACCATGAATTTTTTTTCCTCCACACTTTCCTCGATCCATCATTTTGATAGAGGCAGGTTTTTTTTTTTACCAGTTCAAAGAACATTGTCTATCTTAAATGTTCCTGTGAAGTGAAGCTTTCTGCTTTTCATATTACCAGCAGTTTGCAGCTCATGGTGAATCCTGTTTAAGAAGGTGTAAATATTAACCAAGTGTCCAATTATCAAAATTCAAGGTTCCAACTGAATGCTTGCAATTTGGCCTAAAGAACAAAATATGTCACAGCACAATCCACACTAAACCTTTCGGTCGGAATTCTTTTCCTCTAACAGGCAGCGCTTCCCAAAATGACAAAATTTAAGCTTTTCAGTTGTCCAGAAACATTTTCAGTTTCAGAAGTCAAAATACAGAGAAAATCTCTCATAAACTAGAAGGCACGTCAATTCAGAACCACTGGTGTGAAAACCACCAGTACAGTTTTTACAAAAGCTCTCTATAAAGGGGGTCTATTTTATTGGTAAATACCATATAAATTAGTATTCTTTTGTTTTTAGATATTCATGTAGGTCCTTTGATCATTTCTTTAAGGTAGAATATAATCTGGTTGGGTAAAACTAATGAACAGAAACTGATAATTATTTCAGTTATCATAAATTATTGTTTTTCTGCAAAGAATTCAACCCTTTCATTGTTTCTTGCGATTTATCATAAAATTACACATTGCGTGAAGGTGCGTTGTGCTGAACAACAATATTAAAACTCACCTGAGGGAAAGCATCACATTTAGAGCTAAACATTCAAGAGTGTTCGGTTCTACCTCACTACATTTGGACTTTTCTTCAATAAAAATCAAGACCCCACCCCTACCATGCAACCATACATCCTCTCTGAAACATCCCGTTTGTTGGAACATTTGTGTGGAACCAAGTTTCCGTTGAGCAAAAATAGTCCAAGCTTGAGTCCCCAGAACAGTATGACTCTGACCTCTTTCTGAAATAATGCTGTGAAGATTTAAGTGACCATCTGAACACTTTTGAAAAAAAAAAAGAGTGCTATTTTTGTTTTTGCACCTCCCAGTCCTCATTTCTTGGAAAAGCATCTGAGTTTCTTCAGTAACCATGGCAGCATGCTCCAGTTAAGTCCCAGTCTTTGAATTTACAGTCCTGGCCCAGGTATCTTTTGGAGATGATCAGTAGACGCTACTTGGTCCTCACTCAGATTTTGCCAGGTGATGAAGCTGCTCTCCAAGCACACTGATCACCACTGCAGGCACGTTCACCTCTGAAGCACCACACCCACCCTAATAGACCAGATCACCCACCTACCTGGAAGTGAGGCTTCGTCTCTGTTCAGTCACTGATGGTCTGCTATTGAGATGATCTTCGTCTTTTCATTTTTGCTTGATCTCATTAGAACAAGGGTGGAATATAAAACCAAATATCCATGTCCAAATACATACAGTTTCATCTGATTGACAGATTAAGCCTATGTGCTCATTGTTGTGAACCGTCCTTTTATTAGTTCCACTGTGATATGTCTCAGGGCAGTACACAGATGAATGAATGAGTGTAGAGCAGGGGTAGCCAACTCCAGGCCTCCAGAGCCCCTGTCCTGCAGGTTTTAGATGTGTCTCTGCTTCAACACACCTGACTCAAATAGTGAAGTCATTAGCAGGAGGTGATTCAGCCATTTGATTCAGATGTGTTGGATCAGGGACACATCTAAAACCCGCAGGACAGGGGGGCACGAGGCCTGGAGTTGACTATCCCTGATGTAAGGTATTCAGTGATCAGGACAGATTTCAAACTAAGCTAGTTTAAGAAGAAAATAAGGCGCGCACACACAGGAACAGCTGGCTCAAGTACATAAAAAACTCCTGATGACGTCAGTGTTGCTCAGCAAACAGTGCAGTGAACAAGAATTTTCCTGATTTCATAGTTTTTTGAATACTTGTCACACAAGTTTCAGATCATCAGGCAATTTTTAATGTTAGACAAAGATAACCCGAGTAAATTTTTTGAGCCATTCAGAGGTGGACTTGCTGCTGTGTTATGGTTCATTGACCTGCTGCATAACCCAAGTGAGCTTCAGGACATGAACTGATGGGTGGACGTTCTCCTTCAGGATCTTCTGGAGAGCAAAATTCATGGTTCATCTGTTACAGCAAGTCATCCTGAAGCAGCAAAGCAGCCCCAGACCGTCACACTACCACCTCCATGTCTGACTGTAGGTGTGATGTTCTTTTATGAAATGCTGCGTTAGTTCATGCAGACATAACAGGACTCAAACCTTCCAGAAATTTCAGCTTCTGTCGGTGACCAGAATATTTTCCCCGAAGTCTCGGGATCATCCAGATGTTTGTTGGCAGATGTGAGATGAGCCTTTGTGTTCTTGTTGGTCAGCAGTGGTTTCCTCCTTGGAGCTCTCCCATGGAGGCCATCTTTGCTCAGTCTCTTTCTGATTGTTGAATCGTGAACTCTGACCCTAACTGAGCCAAGTGAGGCCTGCAGTTCTTTAGATGTTGTTCTGTGTTCTTCTGTGACCTCCTGGATGAGTCGTCGATGAGCTCTTAGAGTATTGAAGGTTCTCTACTTTCAGCCTGCTTCACTTTGTCAGACAGCTTCCATTTAAGGGATTTCTTCATTCAGCAGGTCTGCAGTGAGCAGGTCTGGGTGTGGAAGTGAGCCTGAACGCAGCTTTCCATGGGGGGGGGATTTACTTTTTCACACAGAGAAAGCAGGTTTGGGAAGCTTTGTTCCCTTAATAGATTAAATCATTATTTCCTAAGTTTATTTTATATTTACTAAGGTTATCTTTGTCTAATATTAAAAAATCTTTACATCTGAAACGTGATACATGTGAGAAATATAAAAAGAAATAAAGGGAGCAAATACTTTTTCACAGAGATGAGTTCAGGCACATCAAACCTTCTACACTTGCTCCAAGAACTGCATTTAACATTGATAAAAGGGTCATCCACATGCTTGACAGTTTCTTTTCCCAGTTATGATCCTGTAGATGTATTACTGAGAGTGAGGGTGTGCCCACACTACATTGATCTGTACCGTGCTCGAGGCTCTTTGACCCCAAAATTCGGCTTTATTTGTCTAGTGTGATTTCTGAATATCATGCCTGGTGCAGAACTTCCTCAGTGACAGCTCTTTCTGTCATAATCGCTGTGTTACGCGAATAAATCAGTGTGCAAGCGCTGACAGCATGTCAGCATCTCCACAGTGAGGACACCACAGACAGCGAACAAGATGGAGGAGCTGATACTGAAACACACAAAAGCGTGCTCGAGCTGGCTCATTAAGACCTTTCATGTGTAAGCTCATCATTCACTGTATTTGTTTATATTAATCATATTAGGAGTAATCTGTAGCTCTTCATTTCTCCAGCCAGGATTTCTGCTTTTAGTTCTCACTGTCACTTTTACAGGATATAAAACTAACGTGTTGACAAAGTTCTGCTAAAAATAAGCATAACTTCACATTCTCACTCCTCACTCTGGAAAAAGCACTTAGCAAAGCAGACTTCACTTAAGCCTGATTAGCAGCTGGTTTTTCTTCTCACTAGGTGTCGTTTGCCTTGAACTGTGAACGTTTGTTTCTTGCCTTGAAAAAGATCTTTGCATAAAACATTCTGTTGCTTGCTCCAAGCATGTTGGAGAACTTGTCTCTGTGCCTTCTGCCTCGTCAGGTTTTTCAGGGCTCTGAGCTTAACTAACAATCACTGTATGAAGCCATAATGCATACATGGCGGCTCTTCAGCCCCACTGATTTAAGCTGAAGTTGTGCACAACATGCATGAGAGGAATGACTGAAAGGGCATTTAATTATTTTTCAGTTAAATGGTTATGTTAATAATAGTTATCACTATTATATTATTATACTATACTTGATGCTATATATCACTACAGCCTCAAAACAAAGTTGATATTGATAGATTTTCTGCTTTGGATAGATGTGTGATTGTAAGCACCTCAAGTATCCATCTTTTTCTCATCTATGGCAAAATATTCTGAAGCATTTGAAGTCATAGCGGTGATTCTGCAGGAAAATGTCTCCATGTATTAAAACAGAACTATTTGTCTCAGTATGGAAATATCAGCTTTTCAGGCTGTGAAGTGCAGATGCTGCATTTAAGGTTTGGGCCTCTAAAGGGCTCAGAAATGTTCAAGATCTTTATGATCCAAACTCTGATGTTATCGTGTCCTTTATTTAATCTGCGCTGGCCAAAAAGGACCTGGATCCAGAAAGATCAACCAGCACATAAATTTATGCATCTGTCCTTTGCCCAGGATGTTTATATAGAGTACAGGGAGGTCTTATCTGTCACAGATGCTTATATGATAACCAGATAGGACTACTGTAACATATCCTTTAGAATATAAGATTTATACACACTCCTCTCCAAAAGTATTGGAACAGTGAGGCCAATCCCTAAATTTTTCTGTCCCAGCACTTTTGTTCGGAAGAAAAATGGGTGGCTTCAGACCAAATGTGCTTCTTCTGAACTGTGTATCAGATCCAGATGTAAATACCTGGAAATAAAAGCTGAATGTTGCTCTTTTGTCTCATATTCATCTTTTGATGTAAACCCAAATGTTTTCAGTCTAAAACATAAAGGGATTGGCCTCACTGTTCCAATTCTTTTGGAGGGGAGTGTATCCGAAGATCAGAGAGGATTTTTAGGAAACTGTGTCGAGTGAAGCATACAAACACAACAGGAATATATCATGTTCACTCATGTGACTTGGTGGTATTCCCCAAAATGTTGCCGGACAAAGAAGCCTGTCCTACAGTTTTCTTTATCTCTCCCATATCTGTAGGGTTTAAGGAGCAAATATAAAGCATAAGGTTGTACAGTTATGGTCAGAAGTTTCCTTCCCCTCATCATGGCCATGAATGTCAGGGTAATTTTAGGCTTTTAATGATTTCTGTGAGCTGTTCTTTTTCCAAGGTGGAATGATTGAGCAGTGTCCATCTTTAATGACTTTATGAAACAAGAATTGGGTGCTCAAGTTTGAATTTGTTTTGGATTTTCTCTGATTCACACACGGTCAAAGTGTCAAAGTGCAACGTACAGACTTAGAGTGTGACTAGGTTTGATGAATACTGGGATGTCATGCTTGGAGAAAATTCTTCTGAGTTTCTCTGACAGGCGACACGGGACGACAAGGGTTGTTTTGTTTGTAATTCTCATTCTCCCTTGTTTGCATTTGACCTTCGTTCTTGTGCATATCCGCTGATTTGATGAAAGCCCAGTTGGGATAACCACATGTTTTAAGAGCTTTCTTTACATGCATGTGCTCCTTTTGTTGCCCTTCTGCCTCAGAGGGAACGTCTTCAGCCCGGTGTTGCAGGGTCCACACCCATGAATGTTTTGGGTTTTGTTATCAGACATTAAAGTTGGCTTTTGTGGAATAACTCTACCTCCTCTGTCTTGAACCGTGGGTCCTCAACACAACACTTTTGTTTGTTTTCGTCTTGTTTCAGTTTTTACTTCCTGTCTGTCTAATTGTGTCCCATTCACCTCCTGTTTTTGCTTGCCGTTTATATTTCTTATATTTATATTTGCTGTTATTTCTTGTTCCTGTGTTTGTGCTTGCATTTATTTTTATTTTTATTTATTACTTTGTAATTTATAGCCTTTCCATTTTTATATGTTGCCGTGAAAGAAGGGAGAGCTGTCAAACAGAATTTCGTTGCACAGAAAATGTGTAATGACAATAAAAAATTTCTGTTTCACAACAACAATCAGTCTCCAGTGCCCATATAGTCCTGTTTTGTTTTTGCTGCATTTTTTATTTATTTATCTGTTGGGTTTTTTTCTCTGTTTCATCTTAAACTCATGTGTGTGTCCTGCTTTTGGATTCTCTCCGTACACGTGGGGTGTTGAATGTTTTGAGGGTTTTTTCACGTCTAGCTTTAGTTGGTAGTTTTAGTTAACTTTAATAACCTTTGACAGATGTCCCTCAGGAGTCTATCTGCTTTATAATCATTGCTTTCAAGTTATGTGACGTTAATATTTCAGAGTTTTGTTTGAAGTAGTCTCTTTACAGGAGAGCAGGGGGAAAAAACAGCAGTGCCCAGGTTTCCTGTGGGTTAGAGATCAAACCTCACACCTACACTTGTAATTTCACCAGAAAGCTCACAGGCCTTCGGACAGAAGCCCTGCAGAGAGAGGCAGACGTGAAGGAAGGAGTTTTTAATTTTCATCCGCACCATGAATTATGTTTAATTCCTGTGAGGCACAATTGTTAAATGCAAATAAGCACTGGAGAAAATGGCAGTATAAAGAGTGAGACGGCAGAGCGGAGTCCCGAGGAGCTTCTGTGTGTTCTCGTTGTATCTCCTGAAATGACCTTTACTAAAAAGCTCCTCCTCAGGCTGGAGCCACACACTTTCTGAGGATAAAGGATTCCTGAGGAGCATTCCCACCTTAGGAGTGATTAATGAAACTTCTTTCCACAACTTTCAAGGGAAAGTGACTAAAACTGTTATCTCAGGGGAGAAGGTGGAGCTGGCATTTTTGCAAGTTGTGCATGGGGGCATGCAGTGAACTGGATTTACAGAAGGCGACAAAATGTTCTCTCTTAGTTTATCAGAAGCTGGAGAACTGATGAGTTTGTATAAAGAAATGCCGTGCTTTCTGCACTGCTGAATAAACAGCTGCCACACGTAAAGAGTCAGTGTTTCCATGTCCTTTCTCAGTCTCCATCATTTCCAGGAAAAGGATTGTAAATGTCTGGTTTGATGTAATTTTACCTCTCAATTTCCCTTTTTCCTATTTTATAATGATAATAACACATATTCACTGACATATTTATACTATATTCATATTAATACACAGAAAGGAATGTGTATGTATGAAGACATGGAGGGAAAAGATAAAGAAACTGCAAGAAGCAGATGAAAGATTTCGTCTTCCGTCCTGTATTTGCAGCAGAGGCTGGCATTGTGCCCAGACAAGCAAATGTTAATTAAATGCACTTAAACTGTTTGTTTCTCTGAGGGTAATGAAATTTGGGTTGCTGCAGACGGGGTATGTAATTTTATTTTTTTTATGTTTTCATCCATTTCATATCGTTCTCCAGTCTGTAATTTTGTTCTGAAGGCTTTTGTGTCGTGTAATCTGTGATACAGTCACTGAACATTCGCCCAAATTTCACGACTTATGTTGAGGTGGAGAGAGTGTCTGTCTCCCGAATCTCCTAAATTTGGAAGCAGGAAATTCGAGGTCATCCAGGCCTTTATGTCTTTAAAGATTTCCTGCAGTTTAACTGATTGATGTCATCTGTGTCATCTGGCTTCACATGACAACGTTTGAGGACTTGTAAATCTCAAATTTTATTCCCAAGTTTCCATAAAAATATCAATGTAAGCTTTCTGCTCCTACTGTCTGCTATTAGAGTAAGAGCTGTACTCTGAAGACTGTCTCGGGTGGCTGAATTGTGTGGTTTAAGAAGCTTCGTATTTTTCCAGATATTGATCTTGTTACATTGTTCTGGTCAATATCAAGAATAAAGAGTCTGACTTTATCTAAAGTTTAAAAAGTGAGAAAACAAATTCTGTGTCTGTTCAATTTACCTTCACTAATATGAAGCTGAGCTCCCCAAAACTCCCGGATCAAATCAGCAGCCCTCCCAACAGCCAGGAAAACATCGACATCTGCCAGACCTCCCCAGGAGTTCATCCTGTGATAAACGCTGTTTTCAGGCTACGGGAAGTTCAAAGCTGTGTTTGAAATAAATATCTGTACATGGGAGCAGCACCAGCAGAGCCTTCAGTTTATACACGACATATTTCTCCCATATGTGGAGCCCAAACACAGCTACCGATCTCCCCTCTGCAGGTCAAACCACACCGTTTTCTTTTTGACTTGACGACTAATGGAATTATTACATGCAAGACGCAGAGACCACAGAGTGATGTCAAAAAGATCAAATGGGGCTGCAAAAGCTGAGATGTCCTGTTAATGAAAAGCTATCTCAGGATCCACCTGGGGCCACATTCACAAACATTCTGCAAATACTCTTAAACTTAACCTAAAAATCCAAGTTTGAGTCGGGAAGCTTAAAGTAATGGACTGAGATAAAAGTTTAATGCCACTGAGAGAGAGCGGTGGAAAGTGGAGAGACAGACAGGGTGACAGAATTACTGATAAATATCTTTGCTGACAAATAAAGTGCATGCATTTTGTGCCGCTGAGTTTTTATTAACTGAACAGGTCGCATTGCTAAATCGATGACTGAGAAGCTATTTTGGGTTAAAGCATCACGATTCTTACAGATGCAACTGGACTGAGGACTAATGAGGAGCTAAAGAAGGTGATAAGAGATGCTCTTCTTGGCACACGCTCTGGTGCAGCTTTTTTCATTTAAACTGATTTTTTTTTGAAGAAAACAAGATTATAGAAAGGTCAAATCTATTCAGGGCTGTGCAGTATATATA
>VUQK01014409.1:6072-23593 GCA_015106715.1 Bujurquina vittata
GACCGGTTTAGCAATTGGCTCCCTCTTCTCTGTCTTCTAGTGTCGGAACTAATGTACCTCTAGCAGCACAAGCCCCCCCCCCCTGTATTCACATCATGTCGGCCTCTTCTCTGTATCATCATGCGAGTTAGAATGAAACGTGTCTGTTGGGCTAAATCTATGAAGCATGATTGTGATGTGCAGTGAATTACTCACTATTTACTCTTAGCACTTTCATAGTCTATGTTGCTGTTTACCAGCATTTTTTGTGTTGTCTAAATATGAATGTTCTTAACCAAAAAAACATGATCTAATATAAGCATTACTTCGAGGGTTATTACGATGACAGGAAAGACACTGCTCCTTTCATGAACACTTCAGGTCCTCTCATTTCAGTTGGTTTCCCTTTCATGGTGCAGTGACGTTTTTATTACACTGATTTTGTGTTTGTTTGTTTGTTTGTTGTATGTTTTGTTATTTTAATGTTTTTTTTCATTGTTGTGAATTTGCAGTATTTCCTTGGTTAAGTAATTAGTGATGGAAGCAGCCTCAGATGAGTGTTGCAATAATCACTTTGAGTGCAGCATTCTGAGGAAGCCATTTGTGTTGTCTTTACCAGACAGAAGTCTGCGTGAAAGCAAAAAAGGGACGTCACTCCTTTAGATTCATATTTGCAGTTTATGTTCTTTCACTGGCAGCTGTTAAAGCATACTTTTGTTTTAAAGTGTGTTTGAAGTGGGTTTTTTTTGTTTTGTTTAATCTCCATAGACTTACCAACACTCAGCAGATAAATCATCCTCTTGAGACATTTAAATTGGCTAGGACCCATATTTTTTCATATAAATCATGACTGCTATTAAAATCTGAACTTCTGCTCAATGGAAAACATGTTGGTCTGCATTTCAAACAGATATTTAAATTATTATTGATACTAAATTGAGAGCTGTATAAGAAATTTTGTTTTGCAAGCAGCTTAACACTGATGTCATTTTTTCTACAGGTCTTAATTTGTTTGTAGCTGTGAAATTAAAATGTACTCATGAAATGTACCAATTAAATTATGATTTACCCTCCATTAGAAATATATAAATATGATAGTTAACTAAGAGATGTATTTTAACAAATAAACATATTCACAGAGTTAAAGTTTTATTTCCTTTATTTAACCCTGAGACTTCTGTTCACAGAACATATCCAGTAGAATACAAGAAAAGTGCAAGTGACCTTTTTTTTTAAAAATTCATGCAACCCCTGCAAACCCAAAAGAAATATTTAAAGGCAGCACAGTTGGAGCATACTGATGTATAAATAACAGACTACAAAAGTTGGACAGTTTAGAAGTAGAGCTCAATGATTTAACAACATGGAAAAAAGGTGCAGAAAATATGCAAAGAATCAGAATTTTAAAATGATTTCATTAATAAAATTGCATTTCAGTAGAAACCCCAGAATATTGAAGCCATTAATGATAACTTTGGATGTAGTGAATAAAAAGCTTGCTAGTGTTCACAGATTTGACTGTATAAATTCTAGTTAAATGTCAACCACAACACTAGTTTTGTTAATTGCAGTATAATTTGCCTTCGACGACAAAAAGTGCGTAGTGTTGGGAAGGTGCTACCCACTGTTGCCATCATACACACTGCACATAGGCAGTTAAAAAAGGCTTTGGTTTGAAATAAGTTAGAGAAATATGAAAAACCCTTAAAAAATAATGTAAACGTGAACCTCAGTGGATTGATAGATTAATATGGCAGAAATAGTTGATTCATCAACTGGTTGGTTTATTTAAAAATTTTCTTTGTCAGCTGTGAGACTGAATATATGAGCTTTGGCCCATTTAACCTGTGATGTTTTCCACCATTTTTGACACATAACAGTTGAAGAGCTGAATCAAATGATCAGAAGCATAACCAACAGTAAATATAATTGTTACTTGCAGTCCTATTTATAAGTAGAGTGATCGAATATTATTAGCCTTCTTGACCAAAATCTTCAGTAAACTTCTTCAGCTTCTCCAAGTCCTGCTCGTTCACTGTCGGCTTGGTGTTGCTTTGTGACCTCAGCATGTCGGCCTGTATGGAGAGTATTGGGTAGGTCAGAATAGGTTTCTATCACTGTGTTTGTCTGACAGAGACAGAGTGTGATTAAGTCTCACCCACAATGAAGGAAAAACAACAATTCATGGCTGTTCACTGACTTTGATGGTGCCTCGTTATCAATTTTGTCCACTAGCAAAACACTGATAATAATGCCTATAAGCTACAATGTGGTGTGACCACATAGAAACAATCAAGAGGACAAAGAACCCAGAATTGAGAAGTTGAAACTGAGCCTTTTCTGCCAGCAATAAGATGCAAGTCGGTAGCAGGAATGTAGGATGCAAGCAGCAAACATGATGTCACTGATGAGCCAAATATCCAAATTTAAATTTCAGTTAAATGTAAAGCATTTGTATGGAACTTGTATCACACTAGGTAAGGAAAATTAGTTAAGTGCCTTAGTCTCCTCTGCAACACAGTATAAAGAAAATTTACAGAACAGACTTTACCATTTATTTAATATGAACCAAAATCAGTGATTAAACCGATGACCTGATGAAAGATTTTACAAAATGCAGGTCAGTCGTTTTCCCATAGCCTTCTGTTAAAAGCGTCACTCTTCGGCCTCGGAAGCTACGTGCAGCTTTCATGCTGCCTATGGCCTTACCTTAGTGAAGTAGTTTCTATGAAAAAAAACAGACATAAGATGCTAAAATAACCTTATGAAATAGCAAAATCTAACAGTTTTGGCAACCTTAAAGGACTCTGATAGTCTTTTAGCCCTCAGTCAGCCCGGCCGCAGGCCTGTCCAGTGGGCATGGTTTTCAGATCAACTAATGAATGAGCCTTCTCTTACCATGGATACAACTGGCTCTAGGAGTTTATCTCCAGGGACCTCCATCCAATTCATTCCAATGGCGTTGGGATCTCCAGGTGAGCACGGAGTGAGCAGGTCATCCACCACGGTGCCAGGATTGTTCCATGATGATCCTCGAACCTGAATTAGTATATGTAGATGGGCAGGAATAAGGAAACTTAAAAAAACCCACCAAGCACCAGTTCTGCTTCCCTCTGGATGAAGTTACTATATTTTAGGGTGAAAAATTGAAGTGTTAAGTTCAGGCTACTGCTCACTGTATTTCTGAGTAGAGATAACACTTGTGGGTAATAGAAACAAGCTGTAGACATGCACTTGATATTCATGCAATTAGATTAATTGATTTTCTTGCATTTAGAAACATGACAAAAGGGTAATAAGAGCATGTCAGTTACTGTGGTTTTACCTTTTTGAAGTGAGTGGCTGTCTGAACCTTCCTGACAGGTTGCATGAGAGCATCCCTGACGATTATGCTGATATCAGCTCCAGAGTAGCCCTCTGTCTTTTTACCCAGGGTCACAAAATCATCCTCCGTCAGGTTGCTGGGTGTAGAGCCCAGATGCAGTTTAAACATGTAAGAACGAGCATGTTCCTCCGGCAGGGGAATGTAGATTCGCTTTTCAAACCTAAGACACAGACAAAAGGTTCAGTTAGAAATTAGAAAGTCTTTATTGTCATTGCAAATTTTTCATGCAACGAAATTCTGTTTGATAGCTCTCCTTTTTTCACGGCAACATATAAATATGAAAAGGATATAAATTGCACAATAAATAAATATAAATATATACAAGAACAAAATCAGAAACAAGAGGAAAACAACAAATATAAATATAATGAATATAAATGGCAACCAAAAATGAGGTAATACAGGTCTAAAGTGTGGAGTGTGAAGTCCAGTGAGTAGCTGCTCTGGCTTGAAGCAGAGCTTTTACGGCTCTGTGGAAGAAACTGTTCTTAAGTCTTTCTGTCCGTGCCCTCATGACCCTGAGCCTGCCAGAGGGGAGGGTGCCAAAAGACATTGTCCAGACTGTGTGTAGTCCGACCTGATTTTTTCAGCTCTTTTTCTCAGCCAGGCAGAGTGAATTTGGTCCAGAGATGGAAGAGGGGCACCAGTTATCTTTGATGCAGTCTTAATGATCACCTGCAGGTCTTTTCTGTCCTCTGAGGTGTAGCTGGAGAACCACACTGTGCATCCACAGCTCAGGACACTTTATATGGTGCATTGGTAGAAGTTGGTGAGGAGTTTTTGTGGGAGCCCAGTTTTCCTGAGGAAGCGTAGGAAGAAGAGTCTCTGCTGGGCCTTCTTCACTACTTCTGTGGTGTTTTGTACCCATGTCAATTCCCTTGAGAGGTGAACACCAAGGTACTTGAAGCTCCCCACCAGCAATCATCAGACTGGCATGTCCTTATGTTTTCTGAAGTCAATGACAAGCTCCTTTGACTTATTGGTGTTGAGGAGCAAGTCATTATTCTGGCACCAGGATATGAGGGCCTGGACCTCCTGTCTGTAAGCTGCTCATCATTGCTGGTTATTATTGCGAACTTGAATCTGTAATTTGTGTAAATTTGTGAATGGGAGTACAGTTGTGTGTGAAAAGTGAGTATAGGAGTGGCCTGAGAGCACAGCCTTGGGGGGGGGGGGCAGTGTTATGAAGTTAGCCGTTATGAAACATTAAGCCTCTTAAATTCAACTCGTTATCACACAAAACATTGATTAAAAGCAGTACTGGATAATATGAGAGGTGATTAGGTGGGGGATATTTGTATAGACACAAGTTGAGCTGACCTTCTCCTGATAGCGGAGTCCAGTGTCCACGGTATGTTAGTTGCACCCAGGACCAGGATTCCCTCATTATCATTACCAACACCTGAAAGGAGAAAAGACTCCACATTTTCCTGTTTTTGTGATGTTGCTCTAACATAATAAACATAATCAGGTGACTTTGGACTGCGAGCTCTTATTGTCAATTTTGTAGACAAAATAATTAATCATGAAAAACAATCAACTGTCATCAGTAATGGAACTATCAGCCACAGTCCATGAAACTTCTTAAACTTAAAAGTACATCTTTTCAGCTGTTGGCCCCAATTTGTGTGTCTTCTTGCTCACCCTGCATCTGGACGAGGAACTCTGTCTTGATTCTGCGAGCTGCTTCACTCTCATTTTCGCTCCTGGAGCCACAGAGGGAGTCGATCTCATCAATGAAAATTATTGATGGTTTGTGTTCTCTGGCTAACGAGAACAAGTTCTTCACCAGCCTAAAGACAAACAGATGTGGAAAAAAAATAGATGTTTTTTTTTTTTGGGCAAGCTGTTTGTCATATTCTTTGATACTGGGTAAAGAACCTGGGCCTCACTTTTCACTTTCTCCCAACCACTTAGACACGAGGTCAGAGGAAGAGATGGAGAAGAAGGTGGAGTTGTTAGCTTCTGTGGCCACCGCCTTGGCCAAGTAAGATTTTCCTGTTCCTGGAGGGCCAAACAGAAGAATCCCCCGCCAAGGTGTTCGCTTTCCTACGGAAACAGATGGAGTATTTAAAAACAAAACAAAACAAAAAAACTCCCACAAAAGCACACAGACACATATTCACAGCACTTTCAGAAGGTGTAAAACTTGGCTTGTGTTTTTCCTACCTGTAAACAGATGTGGGAATTTGATGGGCAGGATAACAGCTTCTTTTAGGGCTTCTTTGGCTCCCTCAAGTCCAGCTACATCGTCCCACTTCACATTTGGCTTTTCCATAACAATGGCACCTGTAAAATAAATGAATTTGAGAAAGACCAAAAAATTTACCATTTAACGAAGTGTTGCTAAATTCAATGTAAGTGGCATGCACCTGACAGTTGATTTTGGAACTTCTTTTTTTCTGAGTCATCTCCTTCATCGCTTTCATTCCTAAAAGGAAAAAAAAACCCTTATGAATGATCCTTCATTTTTTTTTTCACAAGAAAATACATCTTACCTCTGCAGAATAAATTGTGAAATCAAACTTAATAAAGAATATTCCAAATTAATTCTCGAAAAATCCTTCCTTCGCAAACTGCTTACTAATGACTCTCTTATGTGTGACTTCTGAATCAGAACACCAGGTGGCACTCTTTACCAGCAAAGGCTTTGGGCACATCAAAAATCAACTAGAAAAAATTATGTTTTTATAGCATGAATTTGGCTCTTACACATAAGTGTAATAGTTTGATAATAATTTCTGTGAAACAAACACTCAGAGTTAGCAATTTCTGGAGAGTTGATTACAAAGATTTAAATAATATGTACTTAAAAAGGAAATGGTGATACTGTTCAACTGATGAGCTTAAAGAAATGCTTCCCATGACTGCAACTGTGCCAAAAAGGGCATGATTTTAACTTCACAAGTGCAAACTGGTAGATCTTGGGTGTTGAGACTTTGTGGTTTCATGCACACCTGCTCTCTGGGTTATGCATGCACAGAAACACAAAGTGGAAAAAAGCCTTCTGAAGGTGAATACGGATTGGAGGAGTTAGGAGATCAATAAATCACATCTTCAGTCCTAATTTCTCTAAAAGACTGAGTCATGAACACAGCAATGCCTCAGCTGAAAAGACACTTCTTTGGTAAATCACGTTTTAGCCCACAAGGAGCAGAGCACACAAATTTAATTTCTGTCATAACACTGTATTAAACTGTATTTCAATAGATAAAATGTGATACAGCAGTGTCTGCATTTCAGTAATAAAACATAATCAGCAGAATGACCTGTCTGATGTGTGTACAACTGAGTGTGGTTTTGTTGTAGTAATCGGTTGTCATCTGCAGGTGATTTAACAACTGTAAAGGCAAGTGGGCGATCATGCATAATGGCAAAGCAACACTTGAAAAAAATCAGAGGTGGCAGATTTATTATCATACGTGTCCTGCTGCCTTCAACTGAGCGGAAAGGTTTAATGGACTGAAGGAGAAAATTTTCATGCAGTATAAAAACACTGTTGACACCTGATTAAATGCGACTTACTCATCCATTTATAGATAAATACAGGCTGGCTTACAGATGCTCCTGCTTCAACTACATTAAATGTTGATTAAATGCATCAAGTGGCTGGAAAGTGATTAATTAAAATGGTTTGTTTATGTGTTAAGTGTTATACATAAGTATTTTGTTGCACAGTCGTTCCAATAATTTTGCCCGCTGTTGCTGATTAAATTGGCAAAGTGGATGCAGATTGATCAACGGTGCTTCTGAGAGAACTTTTGTCAGTGCAAAGTGCAAAATTAAAGTCAAATAACTCGCAAATTTGTCCACTATTATTATCAAATGACATTTTTCTTTAACAGCAAGTTACCCAACCTGCAGAACAAAGCTCCAACAATAAACAAAGACACAAATACTATGAAATGGACTCATTCTCAGATTTACTGATCACTCTCACCCTTTGTCACCAGATTCTTTGACAGGTTTAGCTGGAGGAGTATTCTCCTTCTTCTTCAAATATTGCTTCAGCTGCTCAGCTCTGTCCAGGTAGTCAGCACACTTCGCCCTGATGCTCTGCTTTGCCCGATCACCCTGCGTCTCATCTGCAGCAGTGACAACACAAAAAGTGACTTAGATCATTCACGTGGAATGGACGTGGAATTAGAAATACCACAAATGATGTATAAATACAACAATGGTACAAGTTCCTCACACTTAACAACATGAAGGAAATATTGCACTGCATGCTGATAGCATCTGAGGGCCTCTTCATAGTTTTTGGCCTTGTCTTCCTCTGCAGCCTTGCTGGCCAGATCTATAGCTTTCTGAAAAATAAACAGCATTAAAGAGAAGGATTAATGGTACAACATTCTAATAAGGTGTTATACATAGTAAGTAATATTTTAGTCCTTTTGATCGTTGTTTGTGGCTCTTCGTTATATGCTTGGTCATATATAGTATAGTGTTGAATTACAAAACAGCGCAAAGCATTCAAAAGTATCATAAATAAATAACTGAAGATACTAAATTTAGGGGCAATGTGATTATATACACCATTTTAATTTAGGTATCTTTATTAACACCACTAGAATGAATTCATTCTAGTGGTTCTCATACACTGGGTGGGACCTCTTTTAAAGGATTACTGGAAACATCTGAGGGGGCAAGAACAGAAAAGAAACAGCTTAAAGTATCCATTTTTTCATAACTGTAAGAAGTCCAGCTCTACCCTGTTAAATGCCCTGAGGTAAAAACATTAAAAGTAACTTTATGTAACTAAAGTAATTTAGTAAATTTTCTTTCCTGCTTTTCATCTCTGTAAAAGTGTAACAACCTAAAAAAAAGTTTCACTATAAGAAAGCCTATATGATGTCAAAGTTTCTTCATCCATGAAACAATGATCAGTCACGTTTTTCCATTAGTTATAATCATGAGGCCTGCTGCTAGATAGTTTTAGGTTGGCTTATTTTTAGTCTCCAAATTAAAGTAATTTAAAGCCCCAGTTTACTTGTTTAATGAAAAGCAGAGTTAATAATATCTCTTGAGTAGACAGTCTTATGTAATCATATATTGTCAGTAATGTCTGTCACTCACCTGTAAATTACTGCCCGCCATTAGATGTTATGTCGGTCAAAGTTTTTTGAAATAAAGCTGTAACCTCGCTCCCTTCTTCTTTTCCCCCTGTATTACTTTGTTACATATGTTTTACTGTCGAACAACTTTAATACCAAACATCACCAGAGCTTTGTCTCTCTTCCGCATCAACAAGAACTCGACGGTCACTTCCGCGGTGGTCACGTGACATGAAGTAGCTCAACAGCTGAAGTTGTTTCCGTGCATTAGAAAATGTATTTAATGTATTTATTGTATTTAACTTACTTTATAGACGTGGATATTCATAATCGCTTTCAAATTTATGAGTTTCCAGAATTAAATGTATAAAATCTCAGCAAAGGTGAGTTACATTTATGCGTTAATACTGACCTCTGGTGAGTATTATTCATATAACAAGTGCATCGTAGTATTTCTAAAATACCTATGTATAACCAGATTGTTTTTTATCGTGACTGCACATTCTTGCAAATGTAAAATGTTATTTTTTTTCAAAATAATGAACATGCACACTGACACTCCTGCATTAATCAAGAAAATTACACTTTATTACATTTATTAAAAAGGCAAATAAACAGTGTGCAAAATATATAGAAATTTGACAACACAATAAATGCATAGAACAATAGGAGATGATGCACGTGGAAGACAAATGCTTTTTTTTGTGTTGCTCTATACTTTGTCCCAATTTCTTCAGCGTACGACAGCTTAATTTCAATCAAAAGCAAGCACCGTGTACAGTACATGTTGCAATTGAGCAGATTTGACACTTGTTGTTTTCTGTTCCCCTCCTTACACAGGCAGGCATAAAGGCAGGACTCTGTGCTGTCATCAGCTGTGTCCATATAGGATTTTTGGATGTAAAACCTTTAGGATGCGGTCGTTCTTCGTCAGATCTGCAGGGAGTTCATTATTCTGCAAAAGATGAGAAACACTTTCATTAGTATGTTTAATGAAATTATTAGGTTGTGTACTGTTTGCCATCTCATCTCACCTTATTGGGTAGTGTTGGGTCAGCATTGGCTCCAAGTAGCAGCAGAACAGACTGAAGATTTCCACTCAAAACAGCAGCATGAAGGGCAGTAGAGCCATTCTGGAGAGAAGACATGCATATGAACTGCCCTTCTTTCATATTATTACCTTTCCTTTAATATTATCTTGCATTTCATTAACATGCATCTTCCTTTCTTGCCCAGCATTAAATAAAAAGAAACAATCAGCAGCATGGGAACCAAGGTTAACACAGAAAGCTGAAACAGGTCCACTGACTTTCTTCTGGTGTCTTTGGACGAGAGCTGTCTCTGTAACTCTGTTTAAGGCCTGTCAGCCATGACCCACTCTGAGTGCCTGGCTGCCCACAGAAGAAATTTATCTGATTGTCAGTGGAGCTGGATATCAAGCCCCTGATCCAGTGTTCAGTGTCATTTGAGCACGGAGCTGCTTGTGGTGTGGGTGGCTTGTGTAACACTGCTACAGTTGTCTTTTTAAAAGTATTTTGTTGATAGTGCAGCTTTGTTTAGCCCCTCTTTTGTCTTGTTTATGAGCTGCTGGAAGTGTACTTAACATGATAAGGCTTTTGTAGGGAATCCCCCCCACCACCTTTTTTCTCTTGTAAATTTAATGCTGCCACTTTAGTTTAACACCATGGGCCTGTTGAGTTTCTATTTTCTAGGTAGTGGGTTTTATTGCTATTACTTTTATTACTGGTGTGTACTGTAAATAAAAACTATTCACTATATTATTCACTATATTCACCAGTCATTTTGGTTACATTTTATTTTGGGGGTTTTTCTTCAGGGACCATGCACAAAAAATTGATCTCAGAAGAGAAAAAAAACGTCATGTACCAGATTTAGCAAAAAGCTATTTTCCAGCTGCAATCCCTGGGAATGTAAGCACAACGTTTCCTGCCCAGGGATGTTGCTTTTTTGGATTTATATTGCAAAGGTTATTATATTACTGTGTTTCCATTGATGTCAAATAAATATCTTTATGAGGAGGAAATTACTACCTTTGTTTCGTCTAAGCAGCCTGAATCTACCTAAAAGCCCCCACTAAACATTGCTGATAAACAACACTTGTTCAGCATGTTCAGCCTGTAAAAGGAGAAGAACACTGTGTTTGTGCCAAACTTCTTTTTTTTTGGTGCAGAAAGACCTGAGAGCTAGACAAGCTGTCTCTTGGCCATAGCTGTTTCCCCAAATGGACAACATCTACAGAAGTGTGTATTACCTTCAGAAGGCCAAGGGACGGAGAAAACTTGAGGAGTTCCTCGATGACGCCACTGTGTCCTTTCAAAGCTGCTTTGAACAGCGCTGTTGATCCATCCTTGAAAGACACACAAAAAACATACAGTAAATTGTTATAAAAGTCACGAGTCAATTTTCAGTCACTCCCACCAGTGGATTGTCTCCAGTGTTGTTAGAGTCTGCATGCAACTGTAAATTCAAACCATATGTTAATTTAATTCCAAATCAAAAATCATTCAGGCCAAACTGTTTCTATAAGGAAAGACAGCAGCCTCCTAGTCTTATCTGATGTAATGCTTTCCATGCTGCTAAGCAGTCCTGTTGGAAACAGAGGACAGAATGGCAGCAATCAATAGTAAAAATCCCTTTTTGTAGACTTTGATGTACTTTATTAGTCCTAAAAGATCAATGTACTTGTCTATCAGCATCCCGATCAGCACCGCGTAAGAGAAGCACCTTCACCACCTCACCGTGACCCATCTGGGCTGCCATCCACAGGGGGGCAGTGCCATCCTGGAGGAGGGAAGGATGAGGAGGGGGTTGCAGATATTGAAGGACATAAGAAGAAGTAGGTGATGAGGAAATGATGTAGGCATGTGAAGAGTTGTTTTAAAAAGGTTGAGATGGGCAAGGACATTACCTCCCTTGTTTGGTTGACCTTGGCACCGGATGACAGCAGCTGACGAATCACAGTCACATGACCCTCTTGGGCAGCGAGGAATAGCGGGGTGGCACCATCCTGCAAAATAAAAGAGTTCTCTCATACACATGGAAGTATTGTTGTGTGGTGATTAGATTTTTAGAAATCTGTTCAGAAAAGCTTCCAATTAGGCATACATAAAACATTATTATATCAGTACACTTTTGTGGAGCCAGGTTGTTTTTCCGTGGAACCAAGGATACACGCAGTAATCCTGCCCAGTGTTATTCATGTCTGACTCAGCAGTCTGCAGAAACCTGAGAGGCTAGATTCCAGTTGCTGGGACAATGTGCGCAGCGTCGTATTTCTGACAGACAGAGAGGCTTAACAGACGGTGAGGGGGTAGTAAGAGTGAAAGACTGCAGATGTAAATGCAAAGATCCTTACATTCAGCCGGTCATGAACATTGGCTCCATTTTTCAATAGGATGTCCACCACTTTGGAGTGACCATACTGAGAGGCAACTGTGAGAGCTGTGCCACCATCCTACCACAAAAACACACAAGAATGACAACAGCAAAATATGCTGTCAGAGCAGCATTGTTCGTGCTCTGCTGCCTCTTTATCTCCAGATTACTCATTCTGAAGTCTGATGATAGCACTGCTGCATTGCCCATCACACCCAGTGTTACAAAGGCCATGATACACATCATTGTGCCCTGTTGCATACCTTTGTCTGGAATTCAGTGGAGGCACCAAATTCAAAGAGGAGCTTTACAACGTCATGGTGTCCCTGCTGGGAGGCGAAGAACAGAGCGGTAGAACCTGTCTGGAAAGTTAAAAAAACACATTGTTGTTTACCTCAACTTCACCATAATGGTGTATACAAGCTTTCCTGAATCTCTTAAATGAGGAACTAATAATAGTACAATTGGGCACTTCATGTTGATTTTTATTTTTTGAATTAAATTTAATGCTCCCTGTGTTTTCTTACAAATAAGATACATCTCAAGTATAAAACTAACACCACAGAAACGTTTATTTGGAATAAATAGCTTTATACTCGGTGAAATACAGTTATTTATTTTTGCTGCCAAGACTTAAAGGTGAAAATTGATATAAAATGAATCTACAGCCAGAGGACAATTAATGTGGAAAAGTGGGAAGAAAACTAAAGTTTAAAACAGTTTATTTTGGGAATATGCACCAAACCCACAGCAGCAACTTGCTGCAGTCTCTCAGCAGCACCAGCTGGTTAGGTAAGTTAGGTAAGATGTAAAACTACCTAGTTTAGTGACTGCCTGTAAGTGAGAGAAATCCACTTATAAACACATCCAAAGGACACTAATTCATAGAATACACTCACTGGCCCCTTTATTAGCTGGGTTCAAATGCTTGCTGATGTAAATATCTAATCAGCCAACCACATTGCAGCAACTGGGTGGATTTAAACATGCAGACATGGTCAAGATGGCCGGGTCTGAGTATTTCTGAAACTGGTGATCTACTGGGATTTTCCCACACATCCAGCTCTAGGATTTACAGGGAATGGTCTGAAAAAAGAGAAAATATCCAGTGAGCAGCAATTCTGTGGGCAGAAATACCTCGTTCATGTCAGAGGTCAGATAAAATGGCCTGATTGACTTGGACCGAAACAAAGGCAATGGCAACACAAATAATCACTTGTTGCAACCAAGGTTGTAAGGCTACGCAAAGGTATGCAACATGCTGTGCATCTCTAAACGCAGAACATGCCTACACTTGAAGCAGATGGGCTACAGCAGCAGTAGATCACACTCCTGTCAGCAGAGAACAGGAAACTCAGGCTACAATTTGCATGGTCTCACCAAAATTTGAAAACAGAAGACTGGAAAAACGTTGCCTGTTTTCTTGAGTCTCCATTTCTGCTGCAACATTCAGAATGTAGAGTCAGAATAACATCACACTCTGGGCCCCTTCGTACCAACTTAGCTTCGTTTAAACACTACAGGCTACCTGAGTACTGATGCTGGCCATGCCCATCTCTTTATGATCACAGTGTGCCCATCTTCTGATGGCTACTTCCAACAGGATAGTGCACCATGTCACAAAGCTCAGATCATCTTAAGCTGATGTCTTGAACATGAACATGAATTCACTGTACTCAAATAGCCTCCAAAGTCACCAGATTTCAGTCCAATAGAGCACCTTTGGGATGTAAGATTCACATCATGCATGATGGTTAAATGATGCTATCATGTCAATATGAACCAAAATCCAGCACCTTGTTGAATCTATGCCATGAAGAATTACGTTAACTCTGAAAATGTAACTAATAAAGTGGCCAGTGGGTATAAAACACATCTAAAGCACTCTAATTCGTCTAATATATTTTTTGACCCTGACAAATGGTAACTCTTTAAGATGTTATTTACCAGATGGTGCAGTAGTAGTAATTGGCTTAGCATAGCACAACAACTGGACAATGGGGTATCCATGTATGCACACCTCAGCTCAGTAATTAACAGTTACAGGCACAGTGTCCCAGACGTGGTTTAAGTCTGCTCCTAGACTAAAAACTTTATTGAATTTACAAACTTCACAATTTTTCTTTTAGTCTGGGAGTAGTCCTAATCCATGTCTGGAAAAATGTCTATATATCTCATTTGTTAATCCTGACAAAAACCTAACTGTAAAAACAACAATTAGTGGGTTTTAAGGAATTATGTGCCAGACTAATCCCCAGCTGGTTGCAGTGACCTTCAGGCACTCAGTTTCCTTAGCTCAGCACAAAGGTTGGACAAGGGGGGTAAAGCTAGCTGGAGTATGCAATCATCTATCAACACCTCTAAAGTCCATTAATTAATATCTTATTTGCATAATTTTGACAACATAAATAAAAAAGTAAAAACAGCTTTACACTGGTTTTTAGTGTTTATGTAGCTGGTTCCTGGCTTTATCTTCTGGACATTCTCAGAGTTCAAAGCTATCACTGGGTAATTTTCCCAGCATACCTCTCTTTGGTAGTTGATATCGGCTCCTTGCATGATGAGTTCTTTAACACAGTCATAATGGCCGCTGTATGATGCCACCATCAGTGCTGTTGTTCCATACTGGAAAGAAACATGCCAATAATAAATCAGCGGCCTGTTTGCTATATTACAGTGCCTTGCTAAAAAGTGTCATGAAGGTGGGGATGAAACCACAAAATTCTGCAGATTTCTGGCTTAACATGTGAAACCCTCAACTTTTGTTATATGAGAGAGAGAGAGAGAGAGAGAGAGAGAGAGAGAGAGAGGGCTAATAAGAAATAAGGATAAGAAATTGTGATGTACACACATGCACCACAGAGGTAGCGCTTGAAGCTCTCTGTGTTCCTACCACAGGTGGGTTATGGTTAAAGTGTGCATCTGAGCAGCCACGGCATGCAGCATCCATACACTGTCTCTGCAGTCCGCGTCCACCCGCCCGCTGTTGAGCAGCAACTGAAGCAGAGCCAAGTTCCCCTTCCTCGCTGCCCAAAACACAGCATTAGCCAAGGGTGTTTCTTTCTGGGGGATAAATACACACCACAAAAGCTGACCTGAAGCTGACCATTATGGCATTAGGCATGCTGAGAGTAGACAGTAAGGACAGCACAGTGCATCCAGGTGTTACTGTTAAGTGTGGTGATGTGCCTGCAAATGAATGACAGGTGAGTCACCGATCAAGTGTTTAAAATGATCAATAACCATGCTCATCACTTCACATTAGCGCTCAGTTAAAGTTGTCAAACCCTAACCTTTAAAGCAAGTCTTCACCTTAACATGTTCCTTAACATGTCCCTGTTCTAAGGACCTGATGTATTAGTTCCCATAATACATCAGGTCCTTAGAACAGGGGACGCGTCCCTACACATGCGTGAAGTTATCACTGTCCCCGCATAATATGTGGAGACACGCACCTGCACACCAGGACCACGGCCCGTTTGATATGCTATGACATCAGTGCACGCGGATGCACGCACACCGAGCTGGACACTATGATCGCACAGGCCAGTAAACAGTTATTCAAATGTCAGATTAGCTGTTTCCTTACGGTGCTTATAGTTAAATACACCACGTCCTTAGATAACCCCCAAAATAAACAAGTGTACACTTTAAGAGGAAGCAGGTATGATCAGTCACCTTATTGCGGCCCTCTAAGGCGGCTGCGTCCACAGAATGATGGATGGAGAAAACTGGTTTACCTTGAAAGACATCCTGCAGACCTCATTCGTGACTCATAGTTCTTCTTGTGCGCTCATTCATTAGACGAGAGGCTGAGCGCCACTCGCCTGTTTTTCCGCACTGTGTTTGGGTGTTGGCGGCGCCCGATCGTGGACATAATAACGGGGAGGCACTAAGTCAGCTGAGCTCATCCTCTGCAGTGACTCCTGCGTGGGAGGTACCCAGAAGGCCAACAGGGGGCGCTGCTGTACACACTGTGAAACTGTATATGAATAAAGATTTATGGCGTGAAGCCATGGTTGTTATTAAGAAGCTTACATTGACTCAGTGTAACTTAAAAGCGTTTGTTTTTTTTACTATACTCTGCTGTAATCTGCATTTCTGGAGAAAATATTCCACTTTTTACTCGACTATTGATAAAACATATAAAGAGCTGGGTGTATCGTTCAAAATCAAACTTTTCTTTCTAATCCTAAATTAAATTTATATATATAATCACTTCCATATTCACAGCTGTATAAACCAAGCACCTTGGCATGCAGACTGCTTTTACAAACATTTGTGAAAGAATGGGTCGCTCTCAGGAGCTCAGTGAATCCCAGTGTGGGACCGTAATAGGATGCCATCTGTGCAACAAGTCCAGTCAAGAAATTCCATCACTACTAAATATTCCACAGTCAGCTGTTAGTGGCATCATAACAAAGTGGAAGCAATTGAGAATGACAGCAACTCAGCCACGGAATGATAGGCGACATAAAATTACTGAGCAGGGTCAGTGGATGCTGAGGCCCATAGGGTGTAGAGGTTGCCAACTTTCTGCAGCGTCAACTGCTACAGACCTCCAAACCTCATGTGGCCTTCAGATTAGCCCAAGAACAGTGGGAATGGGTTTCTATGGCCGAGCAGCTGCATCTAAGCCTTACAACACCTAGTGCAATACAAAATGTTGGCTGGAGTGGTTTAAAGCACGCCACCACTGGAGTCTAGAGCAGTGGAGACATGTTCTCTGGAGTGACAAATCACTCCTCTCCATCTGGCAATTCGGTGGACAAGTTTGGTTTTGGCAGTTGCCAGGAGAATGGTATTTATCTGACTGCATTGTACTTTTCCATCTGGCAATCCAATGGACAAGTCTGGGTTTGGTGGTTGCCAGGAGAACGGTGCCTGTCTGGTTGCATTGTGCCAAGTGTAAAATTTGGTGGAGGGGGGATTATGGTGTGGGGTTGTTTTTCAGGAGTTGGACTCAGCCTTCTTAGTTCTTTAGCATACAAAGACATTTTGGAAAATTCTATGCTCCCAACTTTGTTGGAACAGTTTGGGAATGGCCCCTTCCTGTTTCAACATGACTGCACACCAGTGCACAAAGCAGGTCCATAAGGACTGGCCTGCACAGAGTCCTGACCTCAACCTGAAGGAACATCTTTGAGATGAATTAGCACATTTGCACAAGTATAGTAGCAAAAGTTTGCAGTAATTAGTTTGTACTTCTATGCCATGTCTAAACATTGTTTCCTGATTAATTTTTTACATTAAAAACATACATAATACAACTAGATCTTTCTGGTTTCTGGTAAAATTGTGGCTGATTGCTGCTGCTCTCATATTTTGTGGTTAGTTGTGTCTAGAAAGTTAAAACCTTGAGCAAATAAGCAGTTGAAGGATTTGGAGTAACCGAATAAAATCCCTCTACGTTAAGCCCCTGTATTGATCTTGGGGATTTTACTCTGAAACTTTCTGTTTGTGTTTTCATCATAAACTCTTTCAGATAGCAAAAGTCTGCTGCACTTTTCTAACAAAGAAAAACAAATCCTCAACTTCTGAGACCAAAAATCCAAAATGTCCAAACTGAATACAAATTTATTACTATAACAATCTTAAAACAAAGCCAAATATGGCCACGAAATGCTGCTCAGACAATGATCCCAGTCATGATCAGTCATGGGACCTGTATTCATGCACTTTTAGTTATTAACTACAGTTTACTGTG
>VUQK01014409.1:23613-54992 GCA_015106715.1 Bujurquina vittata
TTAACTACAGTTTACTGTGTGCACTTTTATAATTGACATTTCTAATTGGTCTTACTTTAAATGCAGACATTTTATCCTCAGTATTCTTATACCAATGTACTGGACTTTTTTACTTAAAGTTCCTCTTTCACGATTTGTTTTGGAAAGTTATGTGTCTGGTGTTGTGCTCAATTATAAACCAGTATTTGAGGGATTTACACAATTGCTGCTTTA
Source organism: Bujurquina vittata (assembly GCA_015106715.1). Taxonomy (NCBI): domain Eukaryota; kingdom Metazoa; phylum Chordata; class Actinopteri; order Cichliformes; family Cichlidae; genus Bujurquina; species Bujurquina vittata. Next base: position 23,827 of record VUQK01014409.1, read on the forward strand.
GCTGTCTCTAAATGATTACAGCACTATTGCCAAGGAGGAGCAGGGAAAGCATCTTATTTTTGTTGACTAATGTCCTTCTCAGGTGCTATCATGAGTGTTGATTTGGGGATCGACTAAAAGTACAGTAGTAACATGTACTTATAGGCAAGCTTTATAAGGCAGACTGATATTCTGTTTCTGTGTCACTGTTCAGAGTCGCTCTCAGAATATGGGACCAAAACAGACTCACATGTGTGCAGGTAAGCCGGGCAGAGCTTTTTTATTTCATGTGAAAAGAACAATTAATCTTAAAAGGGTATGTCTTATTTTACTTGTTTGCTTGTTCTACAAAAACCCTCGAGTCTGATTTCAATTTTGATTTTGAAGAAATTAATCTACGCTAAAGAAAGCTCACAGAACACATTTTATGTTGACTAAATTTATGTTTTGCTTTTGATTGATGATGCAGTTGCAGTCACGGAGCCCGTGAGGCCATCCTTACAATAAAATATGATGAATTTTATGTATTCCCAATGAAACCATGTGACGCTCTGGTCTTTCTAGTCCAGCAGGCCAGCGTTCTGCTGAGAGCTGCTCTGCTCGCTGTCCTGCTGTGTGGCCTGCAGCACGTGCTAGCAGACTCGGACGAGGTTGCCCCGACTGAGTGGGAGATCTGGAAAAGCAGCCATGGCATAAGCTATGATGAATTAGTGAGACAGACTCCACATCTAAAATACTAACAATCACAATAAGTGCACATGTTTTCGAGTTTACTTGAGTTTTTCTTTGATCTGTTTTCTGTATTAACCATCAGGATGACATGCAAAGGCAGGCCATCTGGGTGGAGAATAAGCGGATGATTGAAGACAATAACCAAGGGTTTCTCATGGGGATGAGGACATACAGCATGGCTATGAATAGATATGGAGACCTAGTAAGGAGTGATGTTTTGCTCTAGTAGAATTTAGTATAAGTGTAGTAGTGTTTTGCTTTAGCAAAAAAAACCCTCATAATAATTAGTTCTGGCAGATTCAGCTACACTCTTTGAGTCAACTAGCTCCTGGCTGAAGATATTATTTACCACAAAGAGAAGAAAATTACCTTAAAAAATAAAAAAAAAGAAATGAAAAAAGAACTTGATTAGTCTGATTAATTGGTGTACAAAATTGTGAATGCTGTGATTTTTTTTAATCTTTGTTTTACATTTGCAGACAAAACAAGAATACCAGATTTTACAAGGTGCCAAGATAAATGCCAAGTTTGCAAAGAGAGGGAAGGAAGTCTCAGCTCGCCGACTGCGGAACAATGCAAGGCATTTAGATGGTTATGTTGTCGACTACAGAATGATGGGTTATGTCACTGAGGTTAAAGATCAGGTAAGACTGTCCTACAATCACTTGACTGATATATTCAGAACCACAATCAGATCTTTGTATAAACATTCTTTGCAGGGTTATTGTGGCTCATGCTGGGCCTTCAGCACCACAGGAGCTATAGAGGGACAACTGTACAAGAAAACAGGTCAGCTAATATCCTTGAGTGAACAAAACTTGGTGGATTGTTCCAAAAACTTTGGTACCTATGGCTGCAGCGGTGCCTGGATGGCCAACGCTTACGACTATGTGGTCAGCAACGGGCTGCAGTCGACAGACACCTACCCATACACTTCAGTGGTAAGGCTTTGCTGGCTTATGCTTCATCACAAAAGCATTCAAAAGGATTCTGCAGGCATGCTGTTAATGTTTATTTCTCTTAACAGGACACTCAACCCTGTTTCTACGACAGCAGACTTGCAGTTGCTCATATCAAAGACTACAGGTTCATTCCCCAGGGAGATGAGCAGGCTCTGGCTGACGCACTGGCAACTGTCGGGCCCATTACTGTTGCCATTGATGCATATCATTCAAGTTTCCTGTTTTACAGCTCAGGTTAAGAGCCTTAAAACACTTGGACATGTATACTAGAATTATGTAGTCTTTGACAAGAAGAGGTTTTTTAAGCTTCAGAGGTGCTATAATTAACATTTCTAGATTAACAAAGCTGCATCGATATGAAAGGAGTGACAAAGTTCAACTTTGTTTCTGTTCTCACCAGCTGTTTTGAGCACCAAAGCTGTGACAGTCCCACTGGATATCCAGCACTAACAGGCAGACAAACAGAGTTAGCATCATCTTGGGAACACAATAAAGCTTTTAGTAGCTAAAGATCCCGATATTCCTCTCAGGGGTTGGTGGAGATTGAAATCAAAGTTAAAGAGAACCTATTATGTTCATTTCCAGCTTCATATTTTTATTTTTGAACTTTATTTGAGTAGCTCTGCCTGATTAATTGTTCAAAATTATCCTTATTTATTTTATACTGGTGCCTCAGTTCATTAACTGTCTGAAATATAAAAAGGCTATGTAAGCTCGAAGGTCAGCTTCAATTTAGGTTAACATTATTCGGAGTTGTCTGCACCTCACAAACTTTTGTCATGATGACTCAAAACACTGGGTCCCAGGATCCTTACACTTCTGTCCTCACGGCCCAATCTGTTCTACAGATCCAAGAATAGAAAAAAACAACAAAAAAACAGCCTCAAGCAAACTGAAAAATCAGAGCTTATTTTCACAGGGATTGCTTGCACATCAGCTAACCTCATTTTTGTAAATGTGAGCATTTTTACAACAAGAAGCCACCACTATAACAGTATTTATGACAAAAACAAAGGATGGCCACAATATGTTAATTTTAAAGGACTTCAAACTAATAGGAAATGCTGCTAGCTTGTTAACGGTTTGTGTATTCCGAGTTAAGGGTTATTGTATGTCAGTGTTGTGTGTTCAGTTTGTTTTTGCTTTCCACAAACCTAATAAATTACACAAACTTCCCAAAATAATTTAGGCTCATATATTTACAGGAATATATGACGAGCCCAACTGCAGCCCTAACAATCTGAGTCATGCAGTGGTGCTGGTTGGCTATGGCTCAGAAGAAGGCCAGGACTACTGGATCATCAAGAACAGGTTTGTTCAACACTGTAGCAAGAAAAAAACACGCAATAACCCCACACTTATTTTAATCACTTAATAATTTCTCTCTCACTTTCTTTAATAGTTGGGGGACCGGCTGGGGGGAAGGTGGTTACATGCGAATCGTCCGGAATGGCAGAAACACTTGTGGCCTCGCCAGCTATGCCTTGTACCCTATTCTATGATGTGGTAAGATGTGGTAGTGTTAAGGCTACCCTCTTCCACTGGACTTCATCTCCAGAAAACAACAGTCAGTGCTCATACAGCTCAAACCACTTTTGTACTGCTATCATCCATATTTTCTGAATCTTTCTGACCATTGAGTAACTATTCATGAAAAGATTGATAGAACCCTTTTATAATGAACACATTGCTTCTCTCAGGGACGCTAAACACACGCAGTCTTTGTAAGCTACATAATCAGCAAGCCTTCTAAATGTTTTACTGATTGAGCAGACTTGCAAAATATGAAAAAAACTGCATTTAAAAAGTAAGACTTTGTAACTATGGGCAGAAGTAATAAAACTCTTTCACTTAAAAATATTTTTTTTTAAAGGGATGCAACCCTGTCTCCAAAAATGTTTTGGCACTGAGCAGAATGCAGTGACTTGTAAATTAAGCACAAAGATGCCGTATCATGTGTTGAAGATGAGAAATGTTATCGCTTTGTGACAAATGCATGCTCGTTTTAAACTGGATGCCAGCGTCTTTGGCAGTTTCACTGAGTGACCGGAATAAACCACAAGCGGACCAGTTCAGATTTGAAATCTTGCTGTGTTGCATTAATTTCAGAATGTGGTCTTACCTGTTACAGACTTCCTATAGATGGCAGTATTGCTCCAAAACCTTTAGATGTTGTTCAGAATTAGTGGTGCCTTAGCCATGTATGGCCCTCCATATCATCATAGACATAGATACTGGCTTCTTCTTCTTTCCCCATTGTCTGAAATTTCCCCATTGTGGGACAAATAAAAGGATTTTCTATTTCTTCTTCTTTTTGCTGCACCCCTTTTTGGTGTAACCTTCATTCATAGACTTTATGTAAAAGATATATGTAGCTTCTGAGTCTAAAATGTGAAGCCAGAGTAGAAGTGCCCTAAATCTCTAACAGCCAGCAGGCGGTGACGCTTTGAAAAGAAGTCCAGGTGTACAGACGTCAGTGGGGAAATGGCTCCCTTGTTTTGTTTAAATGACGCCCCATTTAAACCAGGATTTGCAGTTAGGTGGATCGACCTTGTGAGTGACAAGTTGTTGTGAGAGTGCATTGTCGCCTTCTCAGCCAGAGATGTCCCGCACTCATTGCGTTTGCTTTTGAAACACCAGGATGGCTCCAAGCTCAGGATTTCACACCAGGCTTCACTAATCAATGAATGACTTCAATCAATGGTGACTATGTCCATCTTTTGCATACAGTCTGTATCTGGCTTTATCTATCCAACAGTGCTATTCCACAAATTATCTGGTCTTGCTTTAATGAATGAGAAATCGTTTGTCATTAGGCTACCATTACATATACTAACATATTAATTTTGTAGACTACACCATATAAAGTAAATCATGGTACCCTGTGTAAACAATGTTAGTCACAGTTTACTGAAAATTAAAAATAAATCTGAGCCTGGCCTCAACAAGAACCTGCGAGAGACAGAACAAATATAATGGTTATTTGAAATGTCATTGCAAATAAAGTTTTTACATCTGCGATTTTTTTTTCTTTGATATTTGTGGTACTCCTGTTTGCTATAATAAACTATTTTCCATCAGTTTAACAGTTGTTAACAACGTGATTTCTTTTAAATGTATTTGACACTGAGTACTGATATCACATGCAGTGCTGGCGTCTTTAAATTGAATCTTGAATGCCGTCATGTGCAACCACACCTCACTGAACTTTGACCTAACTGCACAAATGCATGTATTTACCCTCACAATCACTTATAAAGTCTGGCTTTTCTGCAAGTCTCTCACACAAAAAGCTCCAAGGTTCACTGGAAGCTCCCTGTGAGGCGGGAGGATTTTTTCCTACATTCACAGGGCTCATGGAAAGGCTTACAATGCAGCGGGCTACATCATGGCTTTGCATTGCAATGCAGTTGTTTTTGCTCTGCTTTGCTCCAAGTTGTCCCTCCGCTCAGAAAAACCCAAAGTGTTGGCACGACAGACACACTCAGATCCGTCAGAAGCAACACAGCATGAAAACGTTCTGTGATCCTTCCTTCAGCAACCACACAGCAGGTGCTGTCACTCAGGTAATGCAGCTGTTTGGGGGTTTTTTTTGTTGGGCTTATCGGTCTTTCATAGAGTTTTTCCTGCTTATTTATATTTCTGATCTGAGGATATAAAGTTACTATTAAAACTTATGCACTCACTATGAGACACGGGTTTTGTTATGTGCCAGATATAAGCTCAGTCCTATGTTTCCAGACCTTCACTTGGTTACATAGTAATCTTTTGCATGTCCCTTTTTTTTATCTTGCAGAGACTCTTTAATGTGCGTCTCTACTGTATGTCACACACTACTTTAAAGCAAATACCAGTGCAGGCACTGGATTCACACTTTGTAGAGTTGTAGATTGTGATAATGCATTACTTTAAAGTAGGCAGGTAGCCTTGAAGTTTTTTCCTTATGGTAACTGGCCCACGGTCGACTGTTCAGCTCTCTGTGTCGTTACAGAAGTGCAGTTCTGGCTTCTTTAGAGAGTGGGCCGGACCGAACAGGGGCCGGTGTGTGCCATGCAGCTGCAACGGACTCTCCAATGAGTGTGATGAGCGTACAGGGCACTGTGTGGTTGGTGTTCACACACACATACACACACACATGCACATGGACACACAGAACGACAACAACTCAGTGATGGCGCTCATGCTAAGAAACAATATTGCAGCAGACTTCAGTGTTGTAGCATTTGTGGTCACGCTGCTGGAAATCGTGCTGCTTTTGTTCTGTTTGACCTTTTGTTGTTTTAACTGACCTGCAGAAATGTCAGTTCAACACTACCGGGGATCGCTGTGAGCGTTGCAAAGAGGGTTATTATGGGAATCCGGCGAACAGAACCTGTCGTGCCTGTCCATGTCCCTTTGCAGAGAACAAGTCAGTGTCTGTTCATTTCCTCCACAGAGTTGTCCTTTTTCTTATTTTGCATGAATATGAAGACCTTCTCTGTTTGTTTTAGTTTTGCTTTGGGCTGTCTGGATGTTGGCTCAGGAGTGGTTGAATGTTTGTGTAAACATGGTTACAGTGGAGCCAGATGCGAGAGGTTAGACAACAGAACCATTTATCATTTACGCCTTCTTTAGTGCAGCAAAATGTTACGCACTAATCCCCAGTCCTCATCCTCATTTACTCTTCCTGTGTTTTTTTCCCCTTTTAAGATGTGCATTTGGTTATTACGGTAATCCGCTGGTGCATCGAGGCATCTGCAAGCCCTGCAACTGCAAGGAGAATGGTTTGAACTTGTGTGATTCTCTGACAGGAGGTGACTTTTTACACAAAAAATAAATAAATAATAACTAATTAATGAATAAAATAAAATAAAGTTTTAAAAAAAGTCCCTTTGTGCCTGATGTTAACTCCAGCCTTCACTTTGTAAAGCATTTGTTATGTGTCGTCTCCAAGTAGCTGAGAAAATAAGCTAATCATTTCAGTGAAAACATTACTGAAGGCCACTGTCTGCAGTTACTGAGCTCTGTGACCTCCAGTGGGACACAGTGTCTGGTTGCACTTTATTTTGCTTTGACAAACGTCTGTTTTCACATTTTTACTGCTGGTGTGCTCCTTGAAAGCATTTTCTTATTCTTTTTTTTTATTTGATGCAATTGAATTGAATTGATTTCGATCCCATTTTATTTATTGATTTCATTTTGGCTGGTTGCTGTTGGTTTGGTTGTTAATGGGGGCTTCTATCAAAGGAATGGAAATTTGTTTTTAGCTATAGGTGGTACAGTATAGTCATTTTTCAATGTTCCTATTAGACAAACTGATTTAATTTGCAGCAGTATTCATAGACTGACACGACACCTAAAGAGGCCTTAATGCGATGAGATCCACTTTGCCATTTTTTCCTTTCGACAGAGTGCATCACACCTGGTAACAGTAGCTGTGGTGATCACTGCGATGGTGGGTCTGTGCTGCAAGTTCACCTGACACTCATGTTTTGACTTATAAAACTAAGACTCACTAACTACATTTTTGGGTTCCATCTTCCTTTGACAGAGTGTGACAGGTGTACTCACACTTTGCTTGTTGACTTGGAGAAGAAGGATGTTGCTCTGTTTTGGCTGAAACAGCAGCTGCTGAACAGCAGTTACAATCCTGTATCACGGTCTGGCCTGAACAAGCTGGAGGCTGACATATCTGAAGCAAAGGTAACAGTTCATGGAGGGGAGCGGTGTTTTTCTGAGTAATTATACTGCCCTTCTGAACATTTGCCATGATGGACTTGAAGGAAAACGAGTCACTTCCAGATCATCCAGCAACATTTCTCCAAGTTCAAAGTACTTTTCACCTAATGTTTCCTAGATCCAGATGGTGAGGTACGGTACTGCTGTGAGACTCCTGAATCCAAAGGTTGAACAGCTTGAGGCAGATGTGGCTGTTGACAGATCTGACTTGTATCAACTCATTGATGAGGTACCTGGGGTGAATTTTCCCACATTAATCAAAATCAAACTCAGCCAAGAGTTTGATGGATTACTGTAATTTTTGAGTTTTGAATTGTAAATATAAACTAACATTTGGAGAATTGTCTTCAGTTGTCAGGCAGAAAACCCACATAAATGAATCACAACTTTCCAGCGCCTTATGTTGATTTATTAATACACTCTTTCCAAATTTTTTACCAGAACCTTAACATTGTACCATATTTGAAGAAGGTCTTGGAGTCTGCAAATGAAACTAAATTAAAGGCAGAAGATCTCTTTGAAGGTGGCCATCTTCTCACAACAATACTCGGTATATCTCTGAAATATGAAAATGTTTGTTCTCTTCTCACTGTGGACTTGGAGTATTCCTAACTGTAATAATTTCTGTTCAGCGATATCACCTCGATCTTGCCTGGCTCTCCCCTCAAAGACTTTGTGACACTTGTTAAAGAAACTGAATTACCTGTTCTGTCAGAGTGGGCATCAGCCTCAGGTATATCATTAACAGCACTGTCTCTGCTCTTGTCAGATCTGATAAAGCAGCTAACTGAGGTGAAACCTGAAGATTCAGTTTCTCTCCCTGAAAAGGACAAAGGCAGGATGACGGAGGCTCGGCGCACAGTGCAGGAAATGAGAGACAGAGGCTGCACTGCTCAGAGGGACAAAGCAGGCAACGAGCAGGACGAGACGCACAAATGTTAGAGATTTTTCCCCCCTCAGCATAGAAATGAAAGTATGCTTATAAGGAGAGAGAGTGAGGCTAAGGTCAAAATGGACACACTGGCATTCGGTTCTTTGATGACAAACCACGTATTTTATGTAAAGCAGAAATGATTTAATAAAGACCAGACCCCTTTGACCAACTGAGAGCTTGCCAACTTTTCACGTGAGGAATTACCACGTATCGATTTACTCGACATTTTAAGAAACACCAGTTGTTATCTCTGTTTACTAAATATGAAACTGTAGCATATCAGCTGGAATTAAAAGGGAACAGCTGGCTCTGTCCAAATGTAAAAACACCCACCAGTAACTTGAAAGGAAACTACTTTACACACTGTCGATGTTCTCTTCCTCTGGTTTACAGTATTTATTCTGAGACAGGTAGCCAGCTGCGGCATGTAGCTTCATACTAAGTGGCTGGATAGAACCATCCATCCCTAGATAGCAGAATTATTCTTGTGAAAACATCAGGCCCAGTGTGATTCCTTGGACTGACCTGTATTTCCACATTTGGGGTTATTCTGGCTATAAACCTCCAGTGTTGACTGACTGCCAGCAAAACTATCTGTGTGTGTGCAAATCAAATATTCTGGATGTGGAGATAGCACTGAGTGTCATGCTGTATGTGGCCCAGGCTCTGGCCATTTGAGACAGTGAAAGCACAAATATGTGGCAGAAATATTGCTGATTTTTTTTAAACGAACAGAAGACCAATCAGTTAAACCATTGCAAAATACCACCAGAGATTAATAGTTACATCATTTATTAAGATATTGTTCAAATTAGAGTTACAAGACATTCTTTGGTCAGTGTCCAATATCTCTAAAATCTAAATTTTGCATATTTTCCTCAGTGTTAGACCTCATCAGCAACAACGTGCTGGTTCCTGCAAAAATGAACCAATTCATCCTGATTCAGAGCGCAGAGTCTCTCATGGCCTCAGATTCTGCTGCGAGGCAGCTGGACAAGCTGATGTTGAATGCAGAGGACACAGTGGACAGAGCGCAGGGTCTTAACCTCAAGAGTCGCACTACCCTGCATCATCTGCAGGTAATGGGAGTGAAAGATGTCACTGGTCAGGTCACACATTTCTGATGACACATTTCTGATGGTATATCACTCATCATGTTTCAGCCTCTTAAAGCTCAGCTGGATAAAGAACAAAGCACTCTCCATCCTGTGACTGAAATGACTAAAGATCTGCTAAAGAACATCACTGGCATCTTTTCAGTGCTTCAGCAAATTAAAAAAGTAAGCAGGCATATTTTCATAACGTCTGGGAAATGTTGGACATTGCAGTGAAAGCTCATTGGGCTTAAATTGCAGGAATTTGAGAATCAATCAGCTCAGTTGGATGGTGCCAAGCTGAAACTCTTTAGGAAGTTAAACAACAGATTCCAACTGATGGCAAAGGTGGAAACTATAACTAAGGCAGGGGAACATGCAGAGGAGCTCGACAGAGTGGCAACAGAATCACAACGGTGAGAACAAATAAAGAAGTAGGATAGATCTAGATTAGATTAGGCTGAGTTTCTTGTTTACAATAATACGTCATCTTGGATGTTTTTGCAGAGTGCTACATACCACAACCAATGGCACTTCACTGGGCAGCCTTCTGGCTAAAGGGGCCTATGGCAGCATTATTGCAGTAGGAATGGCTGAGAAGGCAGCAAATGAGTCCAAAAAGACTGCTGATCAAGCCTCAAAGGTAACTTCAGTGCTGTTGGTGATGGTATACTGAAAAAAAGTGATTATTAAAAATATTTTCATAATTCTTCAATGATGAATTAGGATGTGAAGAAGGGAGGTCTGGTCAGCAGGGCTGAACAGCTGAAAAATGATTCAACTCATCTACGGAGAGAAGCCCGAGACACTCAGAGTCACCTTCAAGGTCTGTGAAATATTATGTGTATCAAGTGTATTTAATATGAATGTGCAAAATCAAAAGGTTTTTATTTGCTTCCTTTTGAACAGTGCTGTCAAGTACAGTAAACGCTCACTGGAATGGTGTAAATAAGCAAAAGAAAAAAGGAGAATCACTGAGAATGGATGCCTCAGCCGTTGGTGATAGGCTCAAAAAGATCAGACGGGGTCTGTGAAGCACTTCAAATTTGACTCAAAGAAGAAAAGAAATTTCATGATATTTATTGTACCTGTATTTGATATTTTGTTCTTTTTTATTTCAGAGGACACTGCGGTACTGATAGGGTCTGTGAGGAAGGCGGTCTCTGCTGCCAACTCTACAGTCAGCAATGCAAAAGAGAGACTGAGAAATATCAGTGAGGCAGTGGGAAGAATAACTTCTACCAATAGCAGTCTGAATATTGATGATGTATTGACTGGTGCAGACCAGGCTGGTAAATATTTAATGGTGGAAAACACACACTTTACTTTTTCACCTTTTAGATTCCTTAAACATGCAGTTAAAAACTTACAAAAAGACCCCTTAAACTTGCAGTTAAAATACATCATCATTTGATGCTTTTATGTGTTGTGTGTTTCCTTTGTCTATTTCAGTGAAGAGCTTCAATAAAGCATTCCCTGTGATGAGTGACAAGCTTGCACAGGTCAAGGCTCTTGGTAGGAAGATGTCTCGCAACACTAACATAACCGAAAGCATCCAGAGAATCAAGGACATCATTGAGGAGACAAGAAACTTTGTTAATATGGTAAAGTTTTCCTTTAAATTTTTTTCTTTTTTTCTCCTTGATTGCCTTTTTAGACCCAAAGCTGCAACAGTTGGACTTTTTTTTGACAGTACTACATGCATGGGAAATGTGCAGCTTGCAGGCTGAGCCTCCTGAGGCTGTCAGCTGCCGCTGCAGTTTTCCTCAGCTCCATGGGATTTTGTAGCATCCTGAAGTTTTTTATTTTCTTTTTCTGGGTTACAACTCTGTTTTAGTTTAGGCTCAATATTCTCTCAGCAGTGCTTTCTGTCACAGCAGCTGTTAGTGGGAGAAAGTGTTTATGCCACACTCGCGCCACATCTGTGGGAGGCTAGTGGCGTTTAACGCTTGCGTGCATCCTTGTCCTGTAACTGATCGTGATGGCAGCTGCAACTTTCCTTGTGCTGTTGCTTCACTCTCACTCTGGGTTATCCAGCTGTCTGAATAGATACAAAATAGCAAAGCTAAAACTAATGGTTAATACAAGGTTAAATTATATTAATGTATAGCTTATTCAATAGTGATGTTAGGTTTAACAATGAAACGACAATTAGAAACATTTATTAGGTTCTACTGTTACTTTTGAAGTAGTTTATGTAATATAAAGGAAGGCAAACTATATAATATCATATCACTGTATCATAGCTAATAAGGTTGACAAAACCTGATGACAAAAGTAACAGTTTCTTGTCCACACATGACATTTCAAGTACTATATTAAGTATTTGCTGATGATTACCAAATTCTTTGTAGACCCTGATGATCATTATAAAATCTAGAAGCTAAATAGATGGACCAAATATTTGTTATACTTTAACAGTTAATATTGACTTAAACTGTTGCCTAAACAGTGTTTGGACATTGTTTTGGCTTGCTAATATATTACTTTGTGAAATTATCAATTTCACAAAGTGGCCTCAATCTTTTTGGTGTTCCGATACAACCAGCTGATCTGGGCAGTGTGAGTGAGTAAATAATTAAGAATGCATAACGAATGTTAGGGAAATCTGTTTATGTATTGTGTGTCTGAAAGAAAAAGGAATCAGCTGATATCAGAATATTTGGATTTTTTAAAATCCCCAAATATTGTTACCAGTATCAATCTTACAAACTGGTCAGGCTCTAATCTTCATGAACTTAAGCTGATGTTTATAATACCTTGTAAATGCTTTGTGATGCATACATTTAATTGTCTATTTACAATAATTAGTTACTTTTTACTAAATGCTTTGTAATTTATTATATTTCTAATACAATCCATGACATAAATTGTAATATTAATAACATTAATAAATTCTCACGATATATTATAATGTCATTTTTTGACAATAGTAATATAATTATCGGTATATGTGTAATTAGTCATATTTTGTGGAGAGAGGTCCAAAAATCCAAGCATTTAATACAAGGCAAGTGGTCATGCGCACTTATGCAGGGGTAGTTTTCAAATAAGAGAAAACCAAAATCCAACCTGGAAAAAAAAAATAACGCATGAAACTGAAATGCTTGACTTCAAGAAGTCCGTCTGGCAACAGGAAAATGAACAGCAGGTGGTATATATGCTCGGCTGAGTGATTAGCTGGTTGAATACAAGTGGCACAGAAAACTGGAAGAGAACAGAGTGGAAGCAGAAGTAACTGAATTACAACAAACAAACAAAATGTACAAACAAAATGATTTTAAATGAACAAGGCCACGCTTGGTGAAACCGGTTCAGGCTTTCATCCACCAGTCAGGACAACAGCAGCAGCATTTTGGGGCTGACAGCAATCATAACAGCGCCTTCCCCGATCTGTATATAAAGCGCTGTAATAATCCAATCTGGATGTGCTAAAAGCATGGATCACCTTCTCAAGGTTATTAGAATAAAAAAGGGGTTTGACTGGAGTTAAAAGTCTTAGTTTTGATGACAGATTTAATCTGTCAAATCTAATTTCAGAGAGAAAACAAAAAAACAGCATTTTAAGGAGCTGACTGAAGGATTGGTGTCTGGTTTCAGAGCAAAGGGATATTATGTTTTTTAGATATGGACTCAGGGAGCAACCTGTAAAACAGAACAGGGCCAAAAATGGACCGTTGTGATACTTTATGGCTCATGCTTTAGAACAACAGGCACCAATACAAATGGAAAAAAGACCTGTTAACCAGATATGACTTTAACCAATTTAGAGCAGCGGCACCATGGATATCAGTACATCGCTGAGGACAGGAAATTAATACTTCATGATCCACTGTACCAAATGCAGCAGTAAGACTGAGTAATAAAAGAACTGCTGAGCGATGAACATTGGCAACACACAATGTGTTTATGTTCATTTTAAATTCATCCATTTCATATTATACTTTGTAGTTTTTCTCTCTCTGAATGTTGCTCACACAAACAGCTCATTCGGCCTTGGAGTGTGCAGATGTTATCTTCATGTTTTGGGTGAACGAAGGACAGGGCACTGAAGTCAAATTTTATTTTGGCTTGATCGGTAGACAAAGCTAGAAGTATTTTCCCCAATTGATCAGCAGTAACAAGGCTGCCAATTATGGGAAACAAAAGGTTTTCCAAAATAGTTGTACATCCCAGACTAGCACGCGGCTTGTTCTGCCCTGTTTCTTCTCTGAAGATAAGAGAAAGCATGCTCAGGTCCTGTACGTGTATGAAAGACGTAACCAAACTCAGGACAGCCGCTTTCTTCAAAATCGCTTTATCAGTGTAGCCAGAGACACGGGATTAATCTGAGTGCTCTCGGGAAGTTTGAGGTAATCTGCTGAACGTGCAATGGCTTTAAATTAATTAAAAATAACAATGCTAGTGGTGAGTCAAAATATTAATTTACCAGGTCAAAATTATGAGATAGAAAATCTAAATTTTAACTGAAGAATGCAGAGGTGTACTTTAAAGAAAGTGTAATATAGGTGAAGGATCTTCTTTTACTGCTGTGTTTAACACTGTGCTTCTTACAGAACTTTTTAAAAATCCTTTTTCCAGCAGCAGATTTCGGCTCACTTATCACATCCAGGTTTCCTTGCTGAGTCAGATAAATCTGGCCTTTTAGAAATAAAGAGAGTTTCCCAGCTAAAATCACGGCTTTGATGTTGACGTTAGAACTGCATTGAGCAAAACATTTTGACCCCTGACAGGTGAAATTACCCTGTTCATCGTGGCACCTGTTAGTGGGCGAGCTGTTTTAGTGAACATTTTTTCTTTAAAGTTCATGAGTTTAGAAGCAGGAAAAATGGGCAAGTGTGAGGATTTGATAAGGGCCAAATTGTGGTGGCTCGATGACTGGATCAGAGTTCCAAAACTGCAGCTCTTGTGGGGTGTTCCCGGTCTGCAGTGGTCAGTATCAATCAAAAGTGGTCCAAGGAAGCAACAGCGGTGAGCCAGCAGCAGGGTCAAGACTCAGTGATGCACGTGGGGAGCAAAGGCTGGCCACTGTGGTCCAATAAAAACAGACTGTCGCTCACATTGCTGAGAAAATTAATGCTGGTTCTGCTAGAAAAGTGAAAGTGACCACAGAGCAATGGAAGAAGGTAGGGTGGGCTAATGAATCACATTTTCTTTTACAACACGTGCGTGAACGTTGCTTACCTGGGGCACCAGGATTCACTGTGGGAAGAAGGCAAGCTGGCAGAGGCAGTGTGATGCTTTGGGCAATGTTCTGCTGTGAAACCTCAGGTCCTGCCATCCATGTGGATGCTACTTTGGCATGAACCTAAACATTGTGGCAGACAGTGAACTCTCTTTCATTGAAATGATATTCTCTGATGGCTGTGGCCTCTTTCAGCAGGATAACGTTCCTTGCCACAAAGCAAAAATGATTCAGGAATGGTTTGAGGAGAACAACAACCTCTTTGAGGTGTTAACCCAGCCTCCAAATTCCCCAAATCTCAATCAAATCAAGCATCTGTGGAATGTGGTGGACAAAGAAGGCCCTACCTCTTAACTTAAAGCATCTATTGGTAACATCTTGGTGCCAGATACCACATGTACTTTCTACCGTCTCTTCTCACAGCTCTCTCTTGCCACCACTTTCAATGGAAAGGCCCACATTGAGCTTCACCCTCCGAGAAACCTCGAGGACATAAAAGCATTTACAGCTGTCGATCTTCTCCTCAATCGCCATCACAAACACCCATCCAAGTCTGATGAGAGACAAAAACGACGGCAGGACAAACACAGAGATGCCAACCTCTTTGTTTTCTACCTGGGTAACAAGAATGTGAGCATGTACACTCACCTGCACAGAAAACCTTATTTAGATTAAAGGGATTTTTTGGGGTCTTTTTTCAATACCTTATATTTCTTTTCTTTAATTTCTAGGCTTTTGGAGACTACATCGGGATGGCTATGAGAAGCGATGTGTTGGTTTGTTTCTATAAGTTGGGTGGAGTAGTTTATGAGGTAGAAACCAGCAAAATAACGGTCACCAATGTGAATTCCTCAGACTTTGACAGGGTCATCTTCCACAGGTACTCATTGCATGTGTTAGAAGTTTAGTTCAAAATGAACATGAATTTGCCAGCTGAAAGTTTTACATGCTGTCACCAACACGCTGTGTCAACAATTACTGCAGAGTTTATCAGGACGCTGAAGTGAACATCACGCTGAACTTCACGTCACAAAAACCCATCAGTCTCCCTCCGAAACGTAACCTCCCAAATCAAATGGCAGGCGTCTTGGACTTGGATCCAGACGGTATCGTTTTCTATGTGGGCGGCTATCCCGACGACTTCACTGTAAGCAGTCTCTGCTGTCATTTCCTCCTGTCTGCAAACACATAGTTTTCAAAATGATAGCAACAGATGGAAGACTTATATTACAAAAATATTAATTAAATTAAATTTGGTTAACAAGCTTGTGCACAATTGTAAATGCTGTAACAGTAATAATTATAACTTTATTTGTAAAGCACTTTTTAAAGCACACAGTTAGAAAGTGCTTCACAGTTTGGACACATATCTGTTTTTATGTAAGCCATCATTATGATTTTGGTTTGGTTTTGATTTGGACCATAGTAAGAATGGTAACTGTCATGTAAAAAAATCTAGTTTTTCATTTTTTGTATAGTATATAAAACACAATTTAACTGACATACAAAACTCTCATTCAGAGAGTGAAATTGAAGAATTCAGAATGCAGAAGGGTAGATTTTGTGAAGCAAATGCAAGTTAATGAAAAATACTTTGAGTATATAAATCTAGTTAAAATCATTTGCATTATAAAATGACATGTTTATTTTTTTCAATCCAATTTTCAGCCCTCTATTTTTGTTCTCTTAGCCTCCAGTGGAGCTGCGTTACCCCAAGTACAGAGGCGCCATTAAATTCTCCTACCTGAACGGTGATCCTGTCTGCCTATTTAACTACAAACATGCGGTAAATATGGATGCAAAACAGCGTGCTGTGAAGTAAGCGTCAACATTTTTTTTTTCAAAAATAAAGGTCTGACATTGTGCTGACTAGAAAAGGTTAAATAATTATTAAATTATCCCTAATTTGTTTAGGATACCCAAGCAGGAGTTGTCTGATTATTATGAAGGAAGAGGTTACCGCATGGCATTCATCAAGGATCCTGGCAGGAAGAAAAGACGACTGTTCAAATTTCACACGAACAGCCGAGAAATAAATGCCTTGTTATTCTACATTGGAAATGAAGTATGATATTGCAGCACCTGCACAACTGAATGCTTTATGAACAGATTTAAAATTGATGCATTTCTTCTGTTTTAGGAGTCTTTTTTCTGTGTGTTTGTGGCAAGAGGTTTCCTTGTCCTACAAGGTCAACAAGCTGACAGAGAGATTAGACTTCAGAGTGCTGAACGAATGTCTCTGTTTGTAAGAAAAGCAATTCTTTCCTTAAGCCCCCCACACCCCACCCCCAGAATAGTCACATATTTTTGTTCCATTTTTTCCTTACTAAACATGTGCTTTTTGTCTCAGGACACACAGTTTGCAATTGTTATTGCAGACAAATTTATTGTGCACTATGGAGCAAAGAAGATTTCCACAAATCACATTCAAACGGACTACATGAATTATTACATTGGGGGTCTTCCAGCATGGCTCAGAGAGAGGTAACACAACACACATAAGATGCATTCAAAATCATATCAAAATCAACTTCCTTTGGGAAGTAAACAAATAAAACAGAGGCAGGAGTGACAAAAAATTAGACCACTCTCACACCATCACTCCATGGCATATAAAATGTCAGTGTCAATGTGTGTCTAGAAGGAAATAGTATCAGATAATCAAACTGACCTTTTCTACTGGCCTGTCTACCTTTGAATATCAGACACAACATCACAGCTGCACCGCTCAGGGGATGCTTGGATCGTCTGACAGCAGATGCTGAGATTGTGGAATACAACAGGACAATAGGTGTCAGTAATGGATGTCCAGTCTCCTTACTGGTAAATTACCAAAGCTGTGCAAAAAAATCTGCATTAAAATTTCTCTCAGAGGATAGAATGTTTATAAAAGATGGCAATAACAGGCGATCCAGAGAAATGAAGCTAGTGCAGAAGTGTATTAAACCTGCAGACTTTCTATTAGATTTGGGAATCATATCGTATCTTTTCAGAACTGAACCTCTGGGAAATAAATATAAAGAGAAAAGAATCGGCCCCAGAACAGAACCCAGTGGAACTCCACATAGGAGTGGTGCAAAGTGAGAAGTTGAGCCTCCAAAACTGACTCTAAAATGTCTCTCTGACAATTATGACCTAAACCGTTCCAAAGCTGTGTCATTTACCCCCACACAGTGATCGAGACGAGAAATGAGAATGCTGTGATCCACAGCGTCAAAGGCAGCTGTAAGATCTAAAAGCATTAAAATATCATATTCCCCAGAGTCAGTAACTAATAAAGCATCATTAAAAACTCTTTAGAGAGCCAATTCTGTGCTGTGAAATGCCTCAAAACCAGACTGAATGCCTCAAGAACCCATGCAAGTCTAAAAAGGTTGAAATTGATGAAGAACCGCCTTTTATAAAATCTTTTAAATCAAAAGGTTTAGCGATTTGGTGAAAATTGAAGAGGGCTGAGGTATCAAGAGTTGTTTTTTTTTTTATCAAATGCTGCACTAATGCTGGCTTAAAATATGAATGAACAAGAGTTAAGGCTACTCTTTATGATAGGCTGAATATCAATAGAGTCCCAAACTTCCCTGAAAAAGTGGGTTGGGACAATATTGGTGGGACAGGCTGAGGGCTTCAGGTTAGCAATGATTTTCTTAAGAAAAGGGAGGGACACAGGTTAAAATCTAGCAAAGACAGCAGTGGATGTAACTGAAGTTGAAAGGTCAAAATAGAAGGCAAGATGTTTGCTCAGATCATGGCAATCTCTTCCACAAAAAAGCAGAAAAATGTTTCGCAGGACTCTGAAGAAACATTAAATGATGTGAAGTGGAGGGGTTTAAGATACTGTAAGAGTTAACTGTACAGAACATGAGGTTTGTGAGAAAATGTACCTAATTCTCACTTCATTTTTATTTTGTTTCAATAATTTTATGTCTTACAGTATGTAATAGAGCAGGGTCTTACTTTTTTATTTTTTTTAAATAGATGTTTAAGTGAGTTGCTCTAAAACAGGCTACCTTGTGACTGAAAAACCCTCATCATATGAGCATGCAGTCTCCCACAGTTTCCCAGTCAGAGCCACCCCTTACTCATCATATCCATGATCTATGATGGACAAATTGTTGTTATTCATTCAATTCAGTAATGTGACATGGCCAATATTCACTATCATAGCTGATGGAAATACCACTGAAAGTAATGGTGCAGCAGCAGTTTGTTTCTTACTTTCATGGTAAAATAATAACTGTCACAGGCTTAAATTAATCACCAGCAGCTACTCATTAAGGCTACAGCAGCAAAAGCTCGGTGTATTCAAGTGCAACAATGGTGGGTTTTATTGCATAAAAAGCCAACTTTTCAATTGTAGGTGGAAGAAAGTCAATCACTGTCTTACTTTAAAGTGCTGAATGAATAGCATGTAGACATGGGGGTCTAATATGAGTGTGTTTCTGGATTGTGCATAGGGTGTTCGTGCAGCTACATTGTATTCGTCTCTTTCTGTTGATTCGCTGTTTGTCTGGGATGAACAGCCAGTGAGAATCTCGTTAAGCTTCAGGAGCACAGACAAGCAAGGTGTTGTTCTGAAGAGCAGCTCTCAGGTAAATCCTGCTTGCTGCACTTTTTGATTAAAAAGAAAATCAAAAAGAAAAGATCAAAATGGTTTTAACTAGTACTCTCTTTACAGAGCTCCGAACCTGCCCACAATCTCCAGTTGTCCCTGGTTGACGGCTTTGTGGTTTTTCATAGTTTTAATTATACCCTGAGGTCAGATGAAAGGTATAATGATGGACTCTGGCATTACTTGTCTGCAGTGGGGAAGCCATCAGGGTAAGCTCTACAAGCTCGTTGCTGACACCTGGATTTTATTGGAATTAAAAGTTAGATCAGCGCAGTACTGAAGCTCTTGTGATTTTCTCAGGCTGATGCTTAACATTGACAATGTAAATGTGCGTCCGGGACATTCAGACCACATCACGCTCCAAGGAGGAAAATTCAAAGGCTGCGTTGCTAATCTTTACACAAGCAGGTTTGAATACCTGTTCACATTCTTTTAGTTGTCGCTCACATAAAGTTCACATTTGTCCTTTTTTCTCACAATAACATTCAAAATTTTTAAAGAAAATCTCCTCACTTCACGCAGGCCGAACATTTTACCTGCTGATCTGAGCTCATTGTCCCAAACTGGAGACATTGTCTTCGGTCAGTGCAGTCTGCCCCTCCCTCTGAACTCCACAATGAAACAGTCCCAGACACACAACCCGGTAAGCACACCAAACTATTATTTTTACAGCGCCCTCTATTGCTGTTTTATAATCTAATAGTAACAAAAGTCATTTTTCTGTTGTGTGCCATATTAAGACTCTAGCAGGCAGCCAATGTAGACCCCAGAGAGCAAATCAACTCTATGAGGAAGACAGCTGGGTCAGTTACACCCTTCCACGAGAGGACCTTAATTATAGGTAAAATACTGAAACATGGAAATTATTACGCATTTTTCATGATTGGTTTTTGTTAGGTAACCTTTTGAGTGCACATATATCTATTCATTCATTCATAAACAGTCAAATGGGCTTGTTTTTCTTGTGCTTTTCTCATGTGTTTCAGGCCTCACTTCTCTCTTGATATCAAGACCAAATCATCCAAAGGGCTCATCCTGCACATAGCAGGACGAGGAGCCATCCCCCTCTTGGCTCTGTACATGGCCAACGGCAAGATCAAGATGTCCCTGGGGCAAAACAGAATCATCCAGCACAAGGAGAGGAGCAATGATGGCAACTGGCACAGAGTTTGTAACCAAGATCTCCTACAAATATTAAGTGATAAAAGCAGCAACTCTTTTTGTTGGCTTGTTTCTCCTAGATTTTATCAGCTGTATGATAAAACTAGAACACAAGAAAACCATCTAAATGCAGGTGAGACTAATCGAATTAGGCAAAATGCAAAAGAAACACAGGCTAAAGGTAGATGCTAAAAAACTCAAGAGAGGAGATTAAATCTCTAAAGAAGATATAGAGGAATTAAAAAAGGTAGACAAAACTACGTCAAAACTACATCAAAACCTCAAATCACAATATGTGACCACTGTTGATACACAGGCAGCAGGTTTTTTAACAGTTTCAGCTTTAATTAGAGTGTGCGTATAAGAAAGAAAATATGATGGGTGAAGACATCACTGGGTCGATTCTGGAAAGCCAGTTGGAGTAAAATGTAAAGCAAGAAAAACAACTAATTTATAAATCAGTTTAATAATTTTTCATTTAGCCATTTTGGGCAAAACTCAAGTTTACAAAGTGCATGCATCACTGTCCTGGTCAGAAAAGCATAAAACATATATATTAGATGACTTGTTGACATTCTGTGACATAAACACTCAGCATGTAACTCTTAATACACAAGGAAAAAATAATTCTTGGTTTTAAGAATGCTCAGTTATTCTGAGTTTATATCTGTGCTTACATGTGTATTTCACAGTGATAGTAAAGTTTCTCTCTGTGGATGGCTGAGTTCGTCTGTTTGTGTGTGCTCAGGTTGAGTTCAGCGTGGAGAAGAGCACTTTTCATCTGCTGGTTGACGGGATCCGTGTGACTGATGGTCACTTACGCGACGATGAGGGATCATCTTTAGACCTGCACAGCCCAGTGTATCTGGGTGCTGACACAAAAAGCAGAATCACTAAAGTCTGTATCAGACTCGGGCTGTGGCAAATATTTCTCCACGTCTTTTTGTTTACACGCTGACCCTCTTCTCTTTTCTCCTCTTGTCCTCTCTCAGGGACACAGCATTCCCACAAACAGTGTCATCAGCTGTATAAGGGAATTCAAAATGAACGATGTATTTGTGGGTGCACCCGAGGTCAGCCACAAAGCCTCGCCGTGCTTTGATGGGCTCACAGAGGAAGGGACATACTTTGGTGGCGGTCACATCATCTTAGGTTTCTCCTTGTATTTTATAGATCCTGATGCTGCTGATGTACTTCAGTCATTCACAAACTCATAAAAAATCATTTCTATTCTAGATAACTACTTCACCGCTGGCTCTCACTTTGCGTTATCCTTCGAGCTGCGGCCTCAGCACCTCACAGGTCTTCTCTTCCACGTTCAAAGTGACGAGACCAGCCTTAATGTGTTCTTAATGGAAAACACGGTAAAACCTCTCACTCTTGTGACAGCTAATTGGGCAGCAATTCAAAAGAGAAGCTGCATGAGATGACAAAATATGTTATATTTTACAAGGTGGGTGTCAGAGTAAATGATGGTAATGGAGCCGTTAGCGTCTCAGTAACGCCTCGTAAAAGCCTCTGTGATGGAAAATTTCATGAGGTTACAGGTGGGACATCTTGTATTAAAATAAAAAATCATTTTAAGAACGTGAACTGCATGCCGGGAGTCCTGGTTTTAAAATTTTGCCTTTTTTGTTGTTTGTCAGTGTCCAAACAGAATAAAGTGATCAGACTAGTAGTGGACTCCACATCTGAGGAGAAAGCAGGTCCCAAATCCACCTCGTATTCAACAGCGCTGGATTCACTTTACATTGGGGGTAAATCCATCAAACACTGGGCAAAATATCCCTCAGAGAGCATCGTTTTTTTTGTCTTCTAACCTGACCCGAATCTCTTTGTGCTTTTCTTTTCTGCAATTAGGGATATCAAATCAAAATGGAGCCCCCGTGTCGTCACCTTTTGTGGGCTGCTTGCGAAATGTGAAGCTTAATGGAAAGCTGGTTGCATTTGAGAGAGATTCCAGGGTGGTCCATCCTGTGAGCATCAACAGATGCCCTGCAAATCAGTGACATGTATCATGACAAACAGGGATGGGAAAACAAAACCTGCCTAGGCTGAAAACAACCCACACATTTTCCAGTCTGACAGGATTGTGTTTCTCTAAGCTTTTCAGTTTCTCATTTCCAGCAGAGGAATGTTTTTCTGAAATTTGTTCTTTACTAAACAATGATGTCAAACTCATAATTTTGCATTCCTAAATCACATACAAGTTTATTTTCTGCTCTCTTCGTACGCTGTGTTCAGACTTATTGATAAAACAGCTGCACTGAAGCTGGAAACATAATGTCTATTTTTGTTCACACACAGAACACTGATCAGGTGAGCAAACTGACTGAGACTGAGGCATCGACAACATAACAAAAAATGATTTGCCATTAATTTAGCAATGGAATTCATCCCATTTGTGCCTCCAGGGCAGCACAGTGTTGTGGTGGTTAGCGCAGCATTGCCTCATAGCAAGATGGTCCTGGGTTTGAATCCACCAGCCGGCCGGGGCCTTTCTGTGTGGAGTTTGCATGTCCTCCCCATGTCTGCATGGCTTCTCTCTGGGGACCTGGCTTCCTTTCACAGTCCAAAAGCATGCATGTTAGATTAACTGGTGAATCTAAATTGACCATAGGTTTGAGTGTGAATGGCCATCTGTCCATGTTTGTTAGCCCTGCTCCTGTCCAGGGTGTGCCCCGCCTATCACAATATGACGGCTGGGACAGTCTCCCCTGCATTGGAGAAGTGGAAGAAAATAAACGAATCGATGGATGTTAAACATAATATCAGTAGCTCATCATTAACACACACCTTTAGAATCCATATGAGACAGCTGCAGTCCATTTCTGTGTTAAATAAGGTAAATACTGTATACTCATAATGACAGCATTAATTCCATCCCACCTTTGACCATTAGATGGAGTGCTTCCCTTCATGTAATGTGAGCTGAACGTCTTCATTTCCTCTCAGCAGGTGGTGGCATCAAAAGATCACCAATAACTTAAGAGTTGAGCCACTTTCAACTTCTTAACTTTCGTTTGCACATCAACAAGACATTATGACCAAATCGTAACGTGAAGCTGCATTGATGTTTCCAACAGTTTACGTACACGGAGCAGGTGACTTATTATTTTGCTGAGTACAGAGGAAAATATATAGGGTTATCATTTCTAGTCTAGTTATACTTTTGTCACAAAAACTACTTTAAATAATAATGAAAGTACTTTCAATGTGTAATAGGGTCCTCAAAATAAGAAGTTAAATGTTATAAAAAGTAATATCATCAATAAAGGCACAGTAGATTACTTTAACTTACATGTGTAAACAATTACAATTTATGGAAAATAGATGTTAGGGTTAGAGTTAATTAATTAATATGATAATTAATATGCATGTGAACTATTACTTTAAATAATTATAAACGTATCATAGAGACCATTAGATGAGCAATAGAATATTAAATTTACCATAAATTATTCTAAATGTGCAATATGTCAATTACTACACATTAATTCAAGACTGTAATAAACTATCATTATAAATAGATTATTTTAAAGAGTGTACAGAACAGATTCTTTTTAACAAATAAAAACTTCATGATAAATTGCACTGAGTGTGCATTCTGATCAGTGTGTCATGTTGCATGTGCAGAGGCTTTTCTTATTATTTTTTAAATATGTTAATATATTGTAATATGTATTGAGAAATAGTTACACGCTTGTTAAAACCACAAAAAAAGGATCATGTTTTTCTATATACTTAATTTCTGAGAAGCTCATTTCCATGTAAAGAGGACGATGTAAATCTAACGCCCCTTTAAGCTGGAGTCATGATGAGGCGTGTCTGTTTCTGTAGGTATTTAGCTACGCAGTGTGAAGGATTATGGGTATGCGGCCTATGCAGAAGTGCAGGCTTCCAAAAAGAGAAGCAAACAGCACTTAGCACATTGTGAGTGATGCTATGTCCAGGGCAACTGCTGATTGGTTAAAAGTGGGCTTGAACAGGAAAAGGGGCTACAGTGGATGAAAAAGCACAAAAAAACATCAAACATCCAAAAACAGCATGAGAAACTCTCAAAGTTGGCTGCAGTGAAGAGTTTTCATTGTTTTTAAACAGCTGTGTCACTTCAGCTGTCACTTCATTATACTCTGCTGGTGGCTGAAGGACCAGCAGCAGCATAAGCACAGATAGCCCACAGACCTGCTGTTCCACGTACTTGTGACACTAAACAGCTACAAATCTGTAGGTTCTGTGTGGGACCAGTGCACAGCCATACTGGTCGCTTTAGATGCTGACGGTTGGTTGTTGGCAACCATTCCAGGCTTAATTTTCCCAAGAGGGCCACATGAGAACCTGGGACTGTTCTGGAGGGCCTGAGCAACAAGCTGAACTCAATTCTGTTCAATATAAATTTGTTCTCTTTAAAAGTTTATCGGTGTGGCCCTCCACATTTGTGGTTTATAGCAGAGCCCTTTGGGAAAATTAATTGCCCACCCTTGTTCTGATGCTGCCATGTCACTGGTAGTTGCTTCCTGTTGGATTTCCCTTGAGCTCAATTAATAATGAGGGTTTTTTTTTTTAAATGAAGCATTAGACACAGCAATCGGTAGCCTGGAAAATGAAGCCAATATGGAAACAAAAAAATTTGCCTAATGGCCACTTAGCTGCCTCCAAAAAAATGAGAAAGTGAGCCAGTCCCCCATAAAGTGCCATGTTAAATGCCCAAAAAGACAGTTCTGATCTCAATATCTAATCTTCCCCTTCAAAATAACTGTAGGAGGGTGCAGTTTATTAAATATCCATCTATTTATATTCCATTAAGGCTTAAAATTAGAGGTGTGGCCACCTTATTTGACTGGTGGTTGTAGACCATCATTGTCTCCTCAGTGTCACAGCTGCTAATTTTGAATGGTTTTGGTGCCTTTTAGAGTATTTTTAATGAAATTATCTGACAAATAATATGGCTTGCTGTGAGGTACACACCAACAAAAAAAAAAAAATAATAAAATCAGCGTTTCTGTTTGGAGAGTGAAGTTCAACTTTTTTTTTAGTCTGTTACTTAGCACAAATTAGCAAAATTACCTTAGTGGATAATTTACCACTTCACCCTCATGTGTAAATATGCACACTCTGGCACAAAACAGCATCACGGTGGCCAAAATGTTGAGGCTGTGCTCGTGGTCTGTGTTCAAATCTATGGACTCGGGAGTCAGAAAGGATAAAGAAAATAAAAATAATGTCAGAAGGTTCTTAAAGTAACTTTATAAGACTGGGGTTAACACAGAAAATATATAGCATATATTGTTCAATAACCTTTTTTCTTTCACAAAGCAAACTAGAGGAGAAAATGATTAGTGGGTTTTTCAGTGTAACATGAATCCAGAGTCAATGTAAATAACATGAGGTCAGTGATGGTTGAATTTATGGAAAGTATATATACACAGATATACAATTGGAGTCAAAACACTTATGAACGTTTAAAAGACGACAGATGGACAGTAAAAATCACAAACCCTATCCACTGTGCTAAAAGTCCATTATGAAGAGAAAACTCCGGTCTCTAAGTAAATGTGAATGCCACACTCTCAAACACGTTTATATATATATATATATTTAACAGTTTCTGCACAGCGGTACCACCATAAAGTAGATTAAGGCCACATTGTTTAAGTACACTTTCATCATATTGCTTGGTCCTGTAGTATTCCATTAAAAATAGTTAATGCTGCTCAGGTGCTAATTTCTTTGTGCAGAGAAAGTCCTTTAATAAATGTCTGGCAGGTGGCCGTATGTCCTGTCCCAATATCCACCACAGAAGAGCCAGTCTTGGGAGTTGGTGTGGGGGTTTTGCCCCTGTTGAAACCACCTAAAAAACAAACAAACACACACACACGCACACACGGAGAAACATCAGCATTCAGAGATACCAGCAGTGGAAATAAAACTGAATACAAACCAGAGAAAGTGAGACACAAAGGTAAGGCATGCTTCACCTCAGGGGTATGGATAATTTTCATAGAAACTGGCAATTTTAGTGGTTATCTTTGCCTAAAATTAACTGCACATAAGTAGGGAACAAATGAACTGGAGGGAAAATGGGGTATTTGACTAATTACATTAGTCAAGCTGCCATGCGGCTGGAAGGAAGAGTGGATTACTAAATTTGTCTTTATCAAAATATCAAAATTAAGAACACACACAGTCATTGCTCATTTCTACAGCGTGGATGTCACATGATCACATCAAACATTTCTGATGCATTAGTCAAACAGCAAGCAGCTCTAACCTCGGGCCAAGGGCGGGGCTCCTTAACGCCAAAGTGAGGATGCAGCATAAAAACAAGACAAGTGAAGATAAGATGGAGAAGCATTTCAATGCACAAAGGTGAGAATCGTTAATTCATTTATGCGCCATGAAAACTTCATGTGAAGTAATAGCATTGCAGCCGCAGTTTATCAGCACTAATGAAGGCTGTTGGCCTAATACTGCCTTGTATTAGTTGGTCCTGGCTTTAATGTTAACTGCATGAAAGTAGAAAGAAAGGAGAACACTCAGTCTCACCTCGTCTTCCACTCTTCATCCGCTTTGGAGCGGTTTTTCCGAGAAGCTCTCTGTTTCTCCTCGAGCCTCTTCTTCTCCTCGCTGGCGAGGTCTGTTTTAAATATAGAACATTTTTTAAGTTTCAGGAGGACTTTTTTCCAACTTTCACTTTAGGTTAAGTACTATCAGTCATTACCAATGTCACCGTTCTCCATGGCTCGTATGTCTGGTCTGAGCCTGCAGTCAGTCTGAGGGATGACTCCCTCTGTCTCCTTATACAGCTCATTCAGCTGCATCGCAAAGGACGTGAAGTTGTACATCTGCAATAAACATTCATTTGGTATGTTAAAGCATTGTAATTCTTTTAAGAGTACGTAATAAAGACCTAATGGTGCATTAATCAGCAGGACCTGGGCAGAGTTAGCTGGTCTCGGTGCTATTTTCCACAGCAGGTGGCTGCCAGGAATCACCTCCACAGTGTCTGCAGGTGGTGAAGGAACCTCCTCCTGATCCTCAGTGCAGCCCTGAACAGCACGACAAGCAGAAATAAATATGAACCGACAGATGAGCTCCAACCAAATCACATCATTACAGACAGCGTTAAGTATGAACATTAATGTTCTTCTGTCACGTTTACCACTAAATGACATTACTTATACAATGAATCCCCACAGTAAAGTGCTGGGATTCCAGAGCGTTCAGCAATTCATACCACATTGCTGCCCTTCTTCTCCTCTGCCCCTTTTTTGTTGTTTTTCTTGTGTGCTTCAAAGGAAGCTGGGTCAACAACATAGAGGCACTCTGTCCACTTCCCATAGAGAGCACACTGCTTCTTTTTGCTGTCAAACACACACAGACATCAGAAGACTTGCATTAATTTCTAGAATACCTACTCTAACCTTAACCACACACACACACACACACACACGCACACACACACACGCGCACGTGCGCACATGTCCTGAGGCACAAACACTAGTAATGATTTCTGTTAGGTTCTTAGTGTCAACAGAAAAAAAAAAGTAGCAAAAGCTAAAAAAAATTGTGTGTGGGAGAATTCTGGAAACTTCAGTTGAAACCAAAATCTCAGTTTTAGGCTCGGACATCATGTGGAGTAAACAAACAAGATCTTCTCATCTTCCTCACTGGTAGCATCTCTTATTGCTACAGCAACCACACACATTTCGTGTGTTGAACGCTATAAATCACTGTGTGTATTTGGTCTTGTGATCGTGCACGCTAGCTGTGTTTATGATGACTCGTTGAATCAGCTGATTCTCCATCTTTAACTGAAATGTCTCCTCTTTGTTTTTACCGTTTACTGATTTTAATTGCCTTTCCCCACACTCGTGAATTTTGACTTATTTTGCACCAAAAGAACCAATTATCGCTGCAATGAGTTATTAACCAGATGAAGTGTTAATTTATTATTTGCATAATGAGTCAAATTTGTAATGGGCTGCTACTATAGTTTGTAGATCCCGATTTACAAATGAAGCATCTTTAAACAGCTTCAAGCAGATTATTTAACCATCTACCCAAAAATATGCAG
This sequence comes from Bujurquina vittata, assembly GCA_015106715.1. Classification (NCBI taxonomy): domain Eukaryota; kingdom Metazoa; phylum Chordata; class Actinopteri; order Cichliformes; family Cichlidae; genus Bujurquina; species Bujurquina vittata. The sequence continues at coordinate 52,278 of VUQK01014409.1, forward strand.
AGATGCGGGATGAAAAATGGAAATTATTAGGCAGATAATTTAACCATCTGACACTGACTGTCATTATGGAAGAAAACTAATCTTTACAGGCACTCGTGGTGTCCTAGGGATGTGGTGTAAATTCTCACTTAAAGATTAAAGAGGAAGTTCTTGCATCACTATTTTACTCAGCATTCAAGATTGAAATCAGTCGTCTCTGCAACGACATCTAATCTATTTAAAAGACATCTCTGAACAAATTTCTGCACCTTTTATCCAGGATATATCCTTCAACTTTGTGCAGCTCTTTTCCAAAAAGGCCACATGGTTTGAAATTCAGGTAGCATCTTTCGCCAGTTCTGAGTGGAAAGAGAAAAAGGATGAGTCATGCAAGACTTTCTCATATACTCCATTATCTTCAACAAAAGCAATACTTACTCAAAACACACAAGTCAAAAAATATATATACTGTATAATAATTTGAAGAAACATTTTTTAACAGTATAGCATCAAATAAATTAAACTTCTGGGATACTGACCTGGTCAGTTAAGTAGCCAAGGGGGTTGTTAATCATTTAATGAAATTAACAACGGGCGCTCTAGAGGGGCAACAATGAGACAGCCCCCAAAACAGGAATAGTTTCACGGGTGGAGGCCACTATCCCCCTCACCTTTTCTGACTGTTTTTTCACTGTTTTTTCATTTGGCTGCTTTCATTACTGTTAGCATGAGGCGATACCTGGACCCTACAGAGGTTGCACAGGTAGTTCAGCTCCTCCAGGATGGCACATCAAAACATGCCATTGCCAGAAGGTTTGCTGTGTCTCCCAACACAGTTATAAGAGCATGGAGAAGATTCCAGGAGACAGGCAGTTACTCTAGGAGATCTGGACAGGGCAGTAGAAGGTCCTTAACCCATCAGGAGGACTGGTATCTGCTTCTTTGTGCAGGGAAGAACAGGATGAGCACTGCCAGAGCAGCAAATTGACCTCTAGCAGCCACTGGTGTGAATATCTCTGACCGAACAATGAGAAACAGACCTTATGAGGGTGGCCTGAGGGCCCGGCATTCTTTAGTGGACCCTGTGCTCACTGCCTGGCACAGTGGACCCCAAATGCCAGAATTAGCAGGTCCACCACTGGTGCCCCGTGCCTTTCACAGATGAGAGCAGGTTCACCCTGAGCACATGTGACAGATGACTTGTGGGGAACATTATACTTCCTGTAACATTGTTCACCATGACTCGTTTGGTGGTGAGTCAGTGATGGTCTGGGGGGCATATCCATGGAGGGACACACATGGATACTGCACAGGCTAAGCAACAGCATCCTGACTGCCAGTATCGGGATTAAATCCTTTGTCAGCCCCTACAGTGGGTCCTGGGCTCCTCCTGTTAAATGACAATGCACCAGGAGGATGCGCCATGCATCATGTGTTGAAAGTATTCAGGCAGTTCCTGAAGATTGAAGGAAGTGGTATCACTGGCTGCCCCCCTTGTTTACCTGACTGGAAAATTATGTTTTGGTCCATCCAACACTGCCAGGTTGCAAGTGAGACTGTCCAGGAGCTCAGCGATACCCTGGTCCAGATCTGGGAGGAGATCCACCCCTTACGCCACCTGACTTCTCATTAGGAGTATGCCCCAATGTTATCAGGTATGCATACAAGCACGTGGTGTTCCTTTGTTTGTTTTGACCAGTGTCATTTTATCAGCTGTCTCAGACTTGTTCTTTAGTCATAATTTAACTCAGGATATTTAGATATTAGATTATTGTTATGCATTCCTTTTACAGATGCATTTACTGTGTGATAATGAAAGCATAAAAAACAGGAGTAAGTTGGTAAGTAGGGTAACTTAGCTGGCTAGTAAAGGAAACTTTTGATGTGAAACATCATCGTTTCAGACAACAGTTTTTTTTCTTTATTATCTAAGAAAGAAAAAAGCTGTACTACAACTTCCCATGAAAGCGAATGAAAGCGCTTTAAATCTTGCAACACAAAGTCTAGGGCTGCTCTTAGCAAGACAACATAAAACACAGTTCTTTCTTTGATTGGTTGGGCATTGTTTTCAATTTTAATTTTATTGCATGTACCAGTAGTGATAAAAAAAAAAAAGTTTCATTTCATTTTTCATTAAATAATTTATTTAAGACCAAAGGCTGCTTTCCATGTAATTATCACTCAATAAAGACACGTTTAAAATGCAAATGCAGACAGAATAATACTGCATTTGACTTTATTTTATCAATTTATTTTAATGAAGGCATTTTTAATGCTTTAATAATGCTCAATAAGAACTTTACGTATAATTGTTTTACATAATGACCCTCTTACCTGTGATTGACCACCTCCACATTTCCATACTGTTCAATCCAAAGCTGACCAACAATGATATTGTGAACACAACATGTGGGATTTGTCCATGTGTAGGCTTCATTGTACCTCGAGGGGAAAATAAAAGACAAAAAAAAAAAAATGTTTTGGGAAAATGTGCACTTTCAAGGAGGTAATTTAAAAAATAAATGCGACAGATGAGTTGGCGAGAGGCAAAGTTTTGACACAGGTAATATTTCCTTTTTAAAACAGCTAGTAGTGCTTACTTGGGCAGCTCCAGTGTGATGGTGCCTTTGGGCTCAGCTTCCACACTCTTGCCCCAGAACTTGAGTTTGGGGTAAATAGATCCATGAAAAACAAAGTCATGCTTCAAGCCCTCAGCGTGGAAGGCGCTGATCGGAG
>VUQK01014410.1:9330-22622 GCA_015106715.1 Bujurquina vittata
TTGTGTTTCGTGTGTGTATTTTTTTTTTTTTTTGGTTGAGCCGAATGTTATTTCAGGAAGGTGATACATGAGAGGAGCCCTCTTGTTCGTAAGTATTCCCAGAGTATTTGATTTATGTAAGAAAATATTGATATTTGGGGAACCTGTAGTGACACAAACACACAAAATATATTTAGTCTGTTCATAAACTTGACCGTCTCCCCCTCATGTGGAAATCACACTGATGCTTTGGGGTGGTGGGATGGCAGGGGCTGCGCACACAGTCACACAAACCTATCCAGATAAAATGAATCTGGGAGACATGGCAACAGACACCAATAAAAGCTTGTTATATCGCACAGGGATTTGATCTGATTTTGCCCGCTCACTCCCACAAATGGCAGAATGAATCCTGTGAACTGGGGGATCTTAACCCTGAAGTATACGACGCATCTGTACAGATGCAAACACTCAAGGTCCGCATTAAAGCCTGTTTTGCTGACAATGTGTCCGCATGCTGGTGCTGTCTCTGTACTTTTTATATTCCACACATGGCTGTCCATAACAGCACTGCAAAGAACTGAATCTGTACAATTTAAGAAAATGAAAAAGCGATGATGTGACAAATTGATTTTACATTGACATTTTGGAGATTCTGTTCCAGACCTCTTGATGTCCAGTGTTGCCTACTGAGCGATTACAGTACACCAAGTTTTTTGGCCACAGTGTTGACAACACTGTCAACTATGGGCTGGCAAACATCCCACTTTAATGGCAGACGGCACCAATGAACTAAGAAGACCACCATGGACCGGCATGATTATTGGGTCCATGTGATAAGTTAAAAGTTGTTTTTATAGGCAGTGCACTTCCTGTACACTTAGTCCTCAGTCTCTTCTCACGAAAATTTCAAAAATAATCTTCAAAATGGCTAAGATATGGCAAAATGTAAGCTTTGCCCAAGTTTATTTCCATATTATTACTATATTACTAATTTTTCTGCTTGCGACTGTTCAAGTGCTGCTGCTGGAGCCCGGTGAATCAGACTGAAAGGGAAATTTATGTTATCAAAAGTTTTTTTTTTAAAGTGCTGTTAGGCTTTACAAGAGAAGATGGAGGTTGAGTTGGCTTTGAAATATGCACCTGCTTCATGAGCCAGAAGGCCAGAACACTCCTACTGCTCTGTGGGAGAGTTCAGAATTATGTCCAGCATAATGAAAGCTTTAAGGCTCACAAGTTTGAAATTACCATTGCTAAATGCTGCACAGCAATCTAAACAATTACACAACACTCTTACGCAATACCTCTGTATAAATAAACGCTTTAAATGTGAATATTTCCCGTCTTTTTTTCAAAACAAAGAGCATTACTCTGGAATTCAGATGTAAGCAAAGTGACTGATTTGTCATGATTTTAAAGTTCATCTTAACTGCACTACAGATTGTTATCAATGGGAATTACAACATCTATATATTTTGTTAAAGTGTCTCAAACATGCGTCTCCTCTTTTATAAGAGGAAGGCAGATACATAATTAAGTATAAATCCGATTGAGTCCAAGTAGCTGTCGTGACCCACTGGTCACCCACAGGTTGATTGTGTCACACCCTCACTTGTTGCACAAGTCGCGTGGCGGAAGACAACCTGTCTCCAACCAATCCAGGTCAGATCCAGACAGAAAACAACCACTCTGAGACAAATCTGTGAAGGTTTGCAAATCATTGCCATCTCATTTATGAACGCAGACGGACTGCCAGCAGATTGCAGTCAGTCTGAATCACCTGAGTGCAAACATTTCAGTGATGCAACAGGGGACTCGACTCAGCTGGGTGCCAGCTGATTGCTGAGTAGCTGCTAGTAAATTGCTGTCCTGCAGCAACAATGTCACAATTTGTGGAGGAATTTTCTCATTTTGTCTTACAAATCGATCAGGGTCTGTTGATGTGAATTTATGCATATGTAGTAAGAACCAGAGTTACTATCTTGTCTGATTTATTACTTTTAGTAGCTATATTATAATGACCTCATTCAGTCACAAAAAGATGTTGGTGATCTCCATCTTGTTGCCGCTTTGACACACCAAAGACAACACCTGACTGTATGGTTGCACACCTGGTTAGCTGTGTCAGAGTTTTTAACTCTCAAAAGCTTTCAATTCAATATTGCTAATTTTTCCAGGTATGTGCAGGTTACAGAGTTAAAGTGATTTTTAAATTCCCTGTTTTCGTTCTACGCACAGCTGCCTCCGGCTCTTTCCGAGGATAAACCTTACTGAATTGTCACAAACGCTTGTGAAGAAGGAATGCTGAAAAGGTGTGCGCCCTTATTCCCTTTTGTAGCATTCATTTTGATGAGACGTCATACAAAGAGACTCATAAGACAAAAGAGCGAAAGGTCAGAGAGGCAGTGTGAGGCAGCCAGGAGAAGGCTATAATCATAAGCTTTTAGCCCCGACTCTGAATGGCCTTTCTGACCAGATAAAAACCACTGCCTTCGGACGCAGTCACATAAATTCGTTTGCTTCATGAGAACTAAAACTTCTTTCTTAAAAGCCCCGTGTTTGAGCCAGTTTTAGTTGTCATAGCGATAGCATTTCGTATTGTAAAAGAACATTATTGTAGCAGACAAATTATTTTTATTCTGACATGGTGTTATGTGGATTATATGAACTAAAAGGCAGTGACAGAAATGATGACGAGTGGTGAAAGATCCTCGGCTCTGTATTTAGCCACTGCGTATCCCAGTCGGTCAGAATCAAGGTCTTCAGGCCACAAGCCTGTTGTTCTAAACTTTAGCCTAAGAGCTTAATTGAAAGTCTGGGGACCAAGGGACATGCGGTCTGTGGTGGAGTCTGGTCAGCATGTCTACCGCCTGACAGCCAAGAGGATTGGCTCTGTAGCCTGGCCCAAGTAAACAATGACCCAGATTACCATCAGCTAATCAAGGCCGAAGCGATGCTGCAAAGGTGAGAATGACAGACAGGACCAATGACCTGCAGAGGGGGAAGAGTGACCAATCACAGGAGACAATCTAGCAGCTACCTGCTGACATGACAGGGCAAAAAGGAGATGTGCAGTTCAAATGTACACACACACACACACACACACACACACACAGACTTCCATTCTCATTCAAGTTGATGTCATTTTTCTGGACATTTGTGCACTGTTTGTCAGATATGAGCTCAGCATCTTTCTAAAACACACGATAAGTCCATGGATGTTGATGGACACGCTTTTTAATTATGCCTATTCTCTGTCATTTCCCCCACATGTAGCCATGACTACGTTCTCCACGTATCTGCTGTTGTGGACGTATTTAAATTCTGTCATGCTCTTTCTGGATAATCAGCCACAGTGCACTGAGTGCACTCTGACAATTTTATTAGCCAAAATATATCATAAAACATAAAACGCTAGTATTTGCAGAACATTAAATGATTTTATCGTGTTTTGCACCAAAATTATACAGTAAAGTCAACAAGCATGAGCAATAAATTTCAGTTCTCACTGTGATATAATTCTCACGCCTTGATAAGCTGATATTCACTTTGACAAAGGTTTGCAGAACATACAAATGCAATTAAATTAGCCTATCGTTTCTAGATGATAGGCCACGCTGATTGTTGAGTTTTGATATGCAAACTCGGTGCTTCCCACAAATTTAGATTCTATTTGTGGAAGGTGAGGGAGCCATGTGTGCAGTGAAAGGAGGTGCACACACTTTCATAAATGAGTTATTGAATAACGCCCTTCAAAAGTTTCTGCTGTGCAAATATTGTATTTCCCGAGTGCTTTGTGACAAATAAGTGAGCACTTCATTAGCTGCTCTCCATTGCATCTCATCCCGTGGACAAGCTCCAGTGTCAGCAACGTGGACAGCAGCTGGTAGTCCTCGTTCTGCTCTGCAGCCTCTGTGAAATTATGGTTAGATTTGCCATCCAGCTTGCAGCACGACTGCTGTAGAATGTGGTTAGAGATTCTATCTGGGGAAGCAGTTAAATGATACACTGAGGACTGCTACGACAATGACCTGGCCAGCAAGCAAGCCAGTCAGGAAAACCAGGGTACAGGAAAGTATGATTTCACTTAGAAAATACGAGCAAGGGTTTTGTCCACAAATAAAACCATCACAGAGAGTCTCTCTCAGATAAGGGGGGAAAAAAAGCCAGAAGCTATATTAGAATGTAGATATACACTCACCGGCCACTTTATTACAGCTGTTCAACTGCTCATTAATGCAGATATCGAATCACCCGATCATATGGCAGCAAAGCACTGCGCTTAGGTGTGGAGACTTGGCCAAGATGACCTGCTGAAGATCAAACCATGAATCAGAGTGGAACAGAAATGGGGGTTTTTGGTGCCTGATGGGCTTGTCTGAGTATTTCAGACTGCTGATGTTCTGGGATTCTCCCACACTCAATGCATCGAACACTGAAGCAAACAGACTACAGCAACAGAAGGGCACACCGGGTGCAGCTCCGGTCAGCTAAGAATAGGAAACTGAGGCTTACTGTACAAGTTGCAGAGCAAAAGTTGGACAACAGAAGATCGGAAAAACCTTTTAATGTGCAGATGAGTCTGGGTTTCTGCTGGTATCATCCACCTGTGGTGGTGTGATGGAGGATATTTTGTTGGCACACTTTACCACCTAATGAGCATTGTTTAAACACCGCAGCCTACCTGAGAATTGTTGCTGACCTTGTCCATCCCTTTGTGACCACAGTGGCCTCCTCAGTCACCAGATCTCAATCCAATAGAGCACCACTGGGATTTGGAGAAATAGGGAGGTTCAAATGTGCAGCCAATTCTGCAGCAACTGTGTGACGCTATCATGTCAATATGGACTAAAATCTCTGAGGAGTGCTTCCGGCACCTCAATCGATGCTATGAAGATTTACGGCAGTTCTGAAGGCAACAAGGGGTCAAACCCAGCACCAGCAATAAAATGGCCCGTAAGTGTACATACCTTGGCAATCTGTGCAAGTAAAATCTATATGTGGGGAACACTGCAAAGTACTGTTTGATCAGTTTACACTTGACTTTTTGCCATCCTTTACAGTAAACAGCAGCGGCACTGACATGGTGCTAATTAGTTTGGAGCCGACTCAAGCTTTGCTTTCAGTAAACATTATCCATAGTTCAGGCTTAGCAGTCTCCATATGATGAGTTCAGAGCAAAAGGAAAAGACACATTTAAATTTGACCCACCGCAAGCCTACGAGTGTGGCAAAGTCTTCCTGCGAGACATCCCACTCAGTGAAACGACCTGCACCGCTGAGTGAAGGGTGCAAGGATATTGTGAAGAGGTGTGACGAGCATTGCAGGGGCTAAACAAGGAAGAGGACCATTTAGAGTAGTCATCTCCGGAGTTGGCAGGTTGACCCCTTTTCGCCACACATTTACAATTACAAGTCACCGTGTCCCCAGAGTCGACTTGTAGCAGGCACCACTGCACCCACCAATGAAGCGGAACAAAGGGACAGAGGACGCATGACTTGCCATCCATTCAGCAGGACTGAGCCGCTTGCTTCGTCTCGTCTCTCCTGCTTGGCTACCCAGGCCTGACCCAAATATGACGTTCCCGAATGGAACTGGGCTTTAGCAGCAGCTGGGGGAGCGACAGCCCTTTCACCAACAAACTCCCTCCGTTCATTTCCTTCCTTTTTAAAAAAATAAGCCGCTATCTCCACGGCCTTTCTTGCTACAGTGATCTTTAGATTTTCTACCTGTGCTGTGTCCCCACGTCTGGCTTTGCCACAGTTCTCACCTGAATTCTGTCAGATAGCTGGAAGCTTAAGCTGACGGTGGCATTATAATCTTACCTTGAAATGCCTCAACTTATCTTAATGCCACAGCTCTTATCTCCCCTTACTTCATCTGCTAATGTGTCGGTCCTTAGAAGAGCAAGCCTTCTAAATGAGATGCATCACTTTTTCTCTCATAATCAACTCGCTGCCTGCTCAGTCTATTGAACTGCTTTCCCCTTTATGCTGCAAAGAACCCTTTCACCACTGAGACTGAAAACGACACCGAATGGCTTTTTCACTTTAAAAGGTGGCAAGCAGAAATGTGATGTGTAGTGCTGCTTGAATTCAACAGTTTGCTCAGTTTCAGTCAAACTTAAGCCAGTGCGGTTACAATGACGCATCTCTAAACTATAAAAGCATTTGTTTGAAGAGCTAGTAATTCAAAATTAGCGTAGCAAGTAAACAAAAGCATCATCTCATAAAAACTCATTTTTTTTGATTCTCCTGTGCTGCATCTCTACCCTCATTTTCTGTCTAATGAAGCCATGTGATTCATCCAAAATGCCTTGATTATTATCCTTACTCGGGAAAATAATTCATAACTTCCTAATTAGCCTTAACAGAATTGTAATTATGAAAACGAATCCATTTGCTCTTAATTCAGGGCGATTCATCGGGGGTTAAGCACTGAACGACTGCGCCGGCAGGCTGGCAGAAAGCCGAGAGCAAACGCGTCAGTCACGGTTCACACATTTGCTTCCCAAAATAGAAAAGTGTCAATCAACAAATCCTTCACATATTTCTCCCGAGCGAGACACCAAAATCTTTGGTATCGGCCAGCTGATGCTCTGACCTCAAGTAAGAGCAGGTTGTAGGTTAAAGACTGTTGCTAATGCGCACTTGCTCTAACAGATTTGACCTCTGACCCAGTACTAAGCTTGCCTGCAGTGCTAATATAGTGCTTAGTCTGTTTCGAACCTAAATGTCACCAATTGCTGTCTCCTGCTCAAAATGTGTAATCGTCAAATAAAAACGTGGCATTTTCAGCAAATTCTTCTTTGACCTCTGAAATAAATAAAGGATATCTTCTTATCCATATCAAACGCACGCACGCCTTTTTACACCTTTACAGACAGCATTTTGCATCAAGCTTCTTCCTGTCTCAAGCTACGCCTCATCGCTTTACTGAAGAAAAACCTAGCTATGCCTCTCCCTTCACCAGCAATTTAGCAATCTCTTGCCCATTTTATTAAATTATCGCTCTTAGTCCCCGGGGTGAGCTTGGATTTTGTTGAGGTTTAATAATTTCAAACACATCTTGTTCTTTTCAAATGGCTGAACAATCATTTTGGATTAAAGCAGCTCATTTGGAGCTGGATGCTTCACCTGTCTCAGTGAGTCTTGTAACAACATGTAGCTAAAGGCTATTCTGATATCTATTTGCAGCAAAAGGGCACAAAGTGCTTTTGAATGCTACTTATTTTTGTTCTGATTATGCAGTGTGATCTTTACTCATAAAGCAGCAGCTGCTTAAATGGAAGATAAACTGTTGTGTGATGGCGCAACAGCAGTTTGTACCTCCTGGACATATTTAAGATGGGAAGAAGCATTGATCTACCAACCAATAGGAACCATATAGTCTTGATGCTTCTAATAACCTGGCACTCTGAGAAATGTTTCCAGCACCTTGTTGGATCCACCCCATTAAACCTGTGAAGGGAAGCGTGGGTTTAACCTGGTACTAGCAACATATGCCTAATAAGGTTTACAGTGAGTGTGTATTCTCCCCTTCACGAGCTAATTTAAACATTACCTACAACAGCCCTAATATGCTTTTGTTCTCTACTATCCGGCTGCAGTCCTGGTTCCAGATGCAAAGCATCAACTGTAAGCTGTCTGAGACCAGCAGCAGCCTTTGCTGATTGCACCAAGTGTACATGGCATAAACCTAAGTCTCTGTAACCCATGATGAAATATCTGAAACAAGGAGCTCTGTGTGCCCAAGTGTACATTTTCACCTGCGCTGGGCTCTTTAGCAGTGTGCTGCACACAGTGACACATGGCCCGCGGCAATCAGCTGGCATTGTGCTACAGGCGAGCAAGGCTGTGCCCGTTTGTGTCCCGAAGCATCCCAGCACTGACGACCATCACTGTCAGTGCAATGACACAACTGTGTGTGACAGCACAAAAACGCTGCAGAACAACCGTACACATCACTTTCTGTCATGCAGATGCTCCTAGAGTGTGACTGGGCCAGGGAATCATGCACGGATGCAAAATTACACAGCAGTTTATTTATAGTCTGGCAGTTTAGTCAGACTGTTAAAAATGAACCAGATTTTTTGCAAACAAACAAAAAAAATTCATCTTTGTTGCAGTCTGGATTTGTGAAACATGCAGATCAGGTCAATAGATGGTTAGATAATGAGATGATAATGAATCCACACACGGGCATATCAGATCTGGTTCAGTAACAGATGGAAGTCATGAAAAGTTTAAAATACTGGAGGACATGAAAGTGCTCCTCACGTGTTCGTATCGCGGGCCTGAGGCAGCCATTCACTTCTCCAAAATAATGAAAAATGCAGGCACATGATCCTATTTTTTCTACATGTGTTACACAATAATCATTATTTAGGTCCCACCAATCTAATTATTTAGAAAATATTTGAAATGTTCTAGACATAGTAATTAACTAAAAACTGAATACTGTTAGATTAGATAGATGTTAGCTTCAAGTCATTAAACGGTCGCTCCAGATCACTCATCCAGAGACGAGCATCTGCAGCCAGAGACCAGCAGCACCGTTAGGCAACGAGGTTTAAGTGTCTTGCCCAAGGACACAACGCAGTGCAGGGACAGGGGCTTGAACCTGCAACCCTCCGGCTGCAAGGCGCGCACATACCCACTGTGCCACTGCCACTAATACCGCAAAGCGGCAAATGCCGGACATATTTCAGCCCGTCTTCAGAGAAAAACACATTTTCACTATAACTTTATTTCCTGAGCAGATGATAAACCAAAGCACAAGGAGCTGTTTACAAGATGGATGTAACACAAGAAGTTATTTCAATGTTCTAATCAGACTGTTTACATCTTAAAATAGGTTTGTGAAGGATCTTTAAATTAGACTCAGTCTGCTCATTTTTCCCCCAAATACACGATCGCTGAACTCTTTGGGGGATCTCCAAAATATAAAAGGGGTAGCACTGAATACTGGATTAATATAATTACAATATTTTTATTAAAACCTGCAAGTCCTCTAAAAAGATTCCCCCACACATTAAAATGACCCATTTGCAGTTGCAGCCCCAGTAGGACATGCCGAACCACCTCAGCTGGCTCCTTCTGATGGGGCGCAGTAGCAGCTCTACTCGGGGCCTCTCATCCGACTGTACCTCTAAGGAAGAGGAGCTCAGAGGAAGCTCATTTCCACTGCTCGTATCTACAATCTCATCATTGCGGTCCCTGCCCAGACCTTGTGGCAATAGGTGAGGCTAGAAATGTAGATCAACCGGCAACTCAACAGCTTTTGCTTTCACACTCTGCTCTCCGCCCATCGCAACAGTCGTGAACAAGACTCCGAGATACTTCAACTCCTCCAACTTGGGTGAGCACTCCACCCTTTTCCAGCTGATACCCACGGCCTCAGATTTAGAGGTGCTGACTCTCATTCCAGCTGCTTCACACGCTGGAGGTCACCACCTGATGAGGCCAGAGGAGCCAAAATATCTGTGATCCTGAGCCCACCAAAGAGGAAAGCCTCCATCACGTGGCTGCACCTAGAATCCATAAAAGTTATGAACAGAATCAGTGGCAAAGGGCAGCCCTGGCAGAGTCCAACTCTCATACTTACTACCAGCAATGGGAACCAAGCTCCCACTACAGTGGGAGTGAACAGCCCACAGCAAGAGCCAGCCACCCCGTACGCTCAAAGCACCCCCTGCAGGATGCCTCAAGGCGCGCAGTCAAGTACCGTCTCCAAGTCCACGAAATATTGCTTGGGCAAACTTGATGCCAATTTCCATAAAACAAAAGAGAAGAACAAACTTTCCCACTCAGTGTGTGCATGAATCACCATTATTCAATACTCTCTTTCTGCAGATAAAAGATTTATAAAGGCACGTGGTATTCCTCTCTTGTCTTTGTAAAACAGAAATAATATATTTTTTATTGAATATATATTTTTTGGCAATAAAGCGTGCTTGTTTGATTGCTGACATAAACTGCGTCTCTCCGCTCTCCGTGCCTCTGTTGTGCAGCAACTGTTTTCTTATTCCTATTACTCATAGGCTTAATAACAGCAATAATGATTAAGGAGGTCGGTTGCGTTATAAATACTGTATCTGCCTTTGTGGCCACAATAAGTGGAGAAGAAAAGAAAAAAAAAGTCTACTTTCTCAAAAGCCATGGAAATGTTTGCATACCATCTAAATGTCAAACCATCCCAAGATCGCTCGCGCTTTGTGATAAACAAGCTGCTTGTTTTCATTCATTTTCTAATAGCTGGAGCAGCTCAGCTCAGCGGGAATAAGAGTCATAGTAAGCACACGAGGCAGCACGGCGGCGTGACGGTTAGCGCTGGTGTCGCACAGCAAGAGGGCCCGGGGTTCAAACCCCACCGGTTTGCTAACTGTCCACGGGGAAAGTTAGCAGCGACTGAGCTTATAGAATTATATGGACTAGTAAACCAAACCCATGAAAGATATTGGATAGATGGGGGAAAAAAAATTAAGAATTGCCAAATATACTCATCAATACAGCTATGTAAAATCTCAGTGGAATACGTATCCATGATTCATATTGGTCTAATCTTTTTACCTTCGTGCACCTCAAGTTCCCACTGCGCCACCAGCAAGACATGAACACACGGGGGGGGGGATTTGAAAGCCTTCTTGAAGCTGGCCTCAGGCATTTTCATTTTTTTCAGTGGACCTTTTAAGTTTCTGATAACAAAACTTGCAAAGCAGGACACGGGCCCATCATCTGAGCACATGTTGTCCTGCGAGTCGTCGGTTTATCCACTGACTCGTGTCGTGATTCAGAGCCGCCAAACATCATGGTTTCAAATTTAAGCCCCTTTGAGAGATTCATCACAGCATCCAACGGTAATCTCCACGGATGTGCCTGCTGCTGAGGAAATCTCTAATTAGGAAAATGTTTAGCTGGAAAAATGTTGAGAAATAACGATTCATGACAACCCCCCACCCGACACACACACACACACACACACACACACGTGCTCTCAGTCACCCTCCCCCACAGAAATGATAACTTGCTGGGGTCAGTAGCAGATACATTCAGCATCTTGCTCAAGGACACTTCAGCAGAACAGATGCTGGTTGTCAAGGGGCTCGAGCTGCGATCTTCCACATGAAGGACGCTCTCTTTAATCACTTTAGCGCTGTCCTATCGCCTTGCAGTGCCTGCGGCATCACCCGGTCATCCTCGTGCTATGAATGACCTACGGGCACACGCAATTCATTATTCGACCCTGAATTTTTATTCTGCCTTTTTGGTTGAGTCAAAGAAAACCCTGCAGAGTGGACGGCCTCACGTGTAGTCAAGGACAGACAGAAGAAGCAAATTAAACCCTGACAGCCTCTCTCTCGCCCTCATCTACATATATTTGGTCTTTGCCAAACAACCTCCAAAAATGCACGCAGAATTACTTTTGTAAAGGCAGATTTGTCGGGGAGATTAATGAGGATGTAGCGCTATACCGAATTGCGCAAGCACATCAGTATTTCCTCAGCAAATTCTCACTGTTTTGAAACCTAATGAACATTGAACTAAAAGCAGCGAATGCTTTGCGGCTTTGCGTCTGCAGTCTAATCCAGCATCAGTCATTTGGCCTTTGTTTCATAATGACGTTAATCGGCTTTTGTAAAAGATTGAAGGCAAGAAATTAGGTTCACATTAGCTGAACTCTGTTAATGTAACCAATAATTCAAGATAATGGAAAGTAAATACCGCGCATCTTTCAGTCTACTTCAGGAGAGCCAACAACAATCATGAGGAAGACTGCTGATGGGACAGTTGTCCAGATGACCATCACTCACACTCTCCACCATGTAAGGGTAAGCTACAGGAGGTCATTAAGGCACAATAGGAAAAGGTGCACAAGTAACACAAATGGCCATGGCTTTGAGAGGATTATCAAGGAAAGTCAATGCAAGAATCTTAGAGAGTTTCCCAAGGAGTGGACTGAGACTGGTGTCAGTGTGTCAAGAGCCACCCGGCACAGATGTCTTCAGGAAAGGAGCTACAGCTGTCGGACTCCTAGTATCAAGCCACTCCTGAATCCGAGGCGTCACAGGCGTCTTACCTGGATTAAGAAGAAAAAGTAGCAGACTACCGCTCGGTGTTCCAAAGTCCTCTTTTTATTTTGCATTTCATTGTGGGAATCAAAGTCCTGGAGGAAGTCTGTGATGGTTTGGGGTGCTGGTGTTGGTGGTGGTTGGTCCACTGTGTTTCATCAAGTCCAAACTCAATACAGCCGTCTACCAGGGGATTTTCTGCTGATAAGCTATATGCAGATGCTGCACCTGTCCACAGTGCCAAAAGACTACCCAATGGTTTGGTCACTGTTATTACTGTGCTTGATTGGCCAGCCAACTCTCCTGACCTGAACCCCACAGATTCTCTACGAGGTATACGAGGAAAATGAGAAACATCAGACCCAAAAATACAGGGAAGCTGAAGGCTGCAACCAAAGCACCCCTAAATAACCCTCACATATTTTAAAGAAGGTAGCAAATCAGTTATCTGGTGAATGTATACACATACTTGAAAATACTGTAAGTAACTGACATTTGGTCTGCTTGGTGAGGTCAAATATGTCAGATAAAGGCAGATGATTTCAGTGACTTATTTGTACCAGTTCAGCTGCTTAACCGAGAAGATCCTGCATCTTAATTGTGACGTTTAATGATTTCTTTTATCATGAAAATAAAATTTACATTGAAGAACAGCTGACCTTTGCTTGCACTTGCTCTCAGCTATGGTCTTTAAGAAGAAAAGTGGAATCTGCAAAAATCAGTATCGGCAGGTCACAAATATTTGACTTTACATGTAATGAATGCATGTAAAGTTTTCCATTTTTGAATGAAATTATGGGGGGGGGGGTCCTGTTTTCATGATATTCTACTTCTTTGATGCATTAGTAGACACCAAAGACTTCCTCATGGTTAACATAGGGACACATTTTCCAGTATTATCAAATAAAGCTAAATATAAAGCTATTTCTATTCATTTTAATAGTGTTTTTTTTTATTTCTGTTAACTAAAGTGCTTGTCATACCTGGTTTTAGATTTAGATTTATTTAACCATTAAAAACATAGATGTTACACCCGAGGAAGTCTCAGGTAGATTTGCAGAGACCAAGGAAAGAATAGCAACATCTACTGAATAAATCCTGAATATTCCAGTATTTGACTTTCGTTTAGCTGCTTAATTGTTATTCCTCACATCTGACTTTAAACACTGCTTTATCGAGCTTTCTTCCCAAAAAAAAAAAAAAAAAAAAAAATAAAAAAAAAAAACATCCTTCACTAATTCTC
>VUQK01014410.1:22642-41984 GCA_015106715.1 Bujurquina vittata
AAAATTCTTTAACGAACTTTCTTCACAAAAAAAAAAAAAAAAAAAAACATGAAAGAAAAAGAAGACACCTCAGAAATGCAGCTCACGATGTTCTTCCTTGTTTTTGTCCTTGGCTAGAAATCTTTTGAAGTCTTACTCTTCAGCTTCTTTCATGTCTACGTGTCCCTCACTGAACACCAAAGTCACGTCGCGCCTCTTTGCGGGGGGGAGAAAAAGCCCCACCCTCGGTCCTCTCTGAATCAGTCTTAAGCAACAAACATTAGGTAAGACCGCATAACATGAGCTGCATAACTCTCCATAAGCCCGCGGTGTTTTTTACCTCAGAGCGCAGCCACATGCACGAGCCAGCAAGGTGAACCGAATCGCACAGGCCATGATCACCGCTGATGGGTTTCCCTGGCAACTGTTAGGTTCTTTGAACGCCGTCCTCTGTGGTCTGAATTCCACCTAAACGGGGTTTCTCGAGAAGAGGCAACACTAATGAGGAAACACTCTCCAACAGGGATCTGCTGCATGGTAGTGGCTGGCGCCGGCTTCCCAGCTCCGCTCACCCACAGGCGTGAAATGATACATTTCAAATCCCAGACGGAGCTTAATGCTCAGCTATTCTCAAGTGATGGCTGACTTACACCAGGATTAATTATCAAATATGAAAACCTAAATAGATGTAACTGAATGTGGCACATTTATATTTTTCCTCGTTAATTCGGGCAGGCGAATAGACGAAATCCCTCATGATATTGTTGCTCTTCCTACATTCAATGTTTTGTACTGAAAGGTTTGTGAGTGAAGCATCTTAGCGCTAGCAGGCCCCTGACAGACGCAGGGTGAAGGGGTGGAGTTCAAACCCCCAAACCTGCAGAGTTTTCAGTTCAAGGCAGTGATGGGATTTCCTCTCGTGCACCTGGTGTCAGATTCTCACACAGCACCGGGGCTCTTCTGGAAAACGTCCACTCACATTTGAATAAAAGAAGCCGGCGTGCTATTGAGAAGAAGTCCCGGTGAAGCCGGCACTGCTGTGAAAAGTGTTTGTGATGCCAAACGTCAGCCTGTGTGTTGGCATGTAGCAGCTGTGTGTTGGTGAAAGCGCGGGTAAGCGTGAGGGAGGCGTCAGCGGCTCCTGGAGGCCTCCGCGGCTGCAGCGGAGGCCTGTTAAGAAAATGTTAGCGAATATGTCGCCGTTTATTCGATTTGTGTGGGTGTTTGATGAAAGACGTTTGCTGCTTCTCTGCTAATAAAGCCTCCTACGAGCTCGGAGCGCGCGTGCCACGCACACAGTTTGACGAACACACCGACTGGCTAAAAATCAAGCATTCGTGAGATTATTGCATAATGTAACATGTCATGCAGTGATGGTAGGAGATGTGCTGATAGGGCGTTGCTAATTGCTCATCAACATAATGTGCATCTCACACTTATCTGAAGGGTTAGACCAACTGGCTGTTGGCTGTTTTGGATATAAAGCCCAAAATGTGTAGTAAAGTTCAGGACTACAGTAATTCTCATTATCTCCATCTATTTAAAGTCAGGTAGGGCACACTTGCCCAGACAAAAGGTGACATCGCGTAACGATATCTTTGATCCTACTGGTTGTCCCATTCTGCACGATTTACACTCAAAGAGATGGTTCTGTGACCAAAGACAATCTGGACCAAAACTGTGATGATGTCAGCTCGCTGACGTTTATCTCGCAACGTGACTGTTGCTATGACTACCTCTGCGGATCAAGCAACAGGCAGGGTCCGAATCTCAGCGCAGGACTGCGAGTGGCGCATGTTGATTCCCACAGAAGTCGCAGCTATAATGTGGGAAATTCCCACACACACATTTTACAAAATGGTTCAGCCCAACTTTTGCGCAGGTGGGACAGGTGCTGCAGAGGTGGACCAACATCTGGCCTGGATCACACCTGGCGTGTTCTCTTTCCCTCTCTCTGTAAGACTACAGGCTCCCTCTGCTGTTTCACACAGGTTACAAGATGTGACCTTGAAGGCCTTCAACATGGGTCATCATTAGAAGAAAAAAAAAAAGTACTGGACATTGAAAAGGAGTACTGCAAATACCTGTGAAAGTAGTTAATGTTAACTATGTTAATCGTCAAGCTCCACAGACGGGTACCACTGTTAAGGTGTCCAAAAACAAGTTTTATGCACCTCAAAGTGCATAAAATGAACTTAAATTACAGCAATGCTGTAGTTGCAGGAGAATGACAAAACGCAACCTAAGATGATGACAGGAGAATGAAAGACCTGCAGCTGAGCTCACAAGCTGAAGTTGGTAAATACCCTCTGTGGGAATTTAGGGAGGGAAGTCACAAAAAAGTTTAGCCAAGTTGATTTGATCCAAATCACACGATGGGGCTGAAAGAGGAAGATCTTGGTCTGTGGAAATCTCACAGTGTGTGGAAACAGCCTCATTTTTATCCAAAATACCTGCGTGCTACTTCAGAAGATGGTTTGGCGTCAGGATTCAACGTGCACTGCATGGACTAAAGCACGGGGGCCACCTACAGCTGCTGCTTGGCCGGGGAAACCGGTGCCACGAAGCTCCTGGGAAACCGTTTCTGTGCTGATGTTAAAGCCAGAGGAGGTTTGGAGCTGCGGAACTGCATCGGTCCCTTTTATGCACTACGCGCCTCAGCACCCGGTGACCCCGCTCTGCAGTGTTACGTGGCGTGTCATGGACTGGGCGTGAAGGAACCTCACAAACTGACTTGGTGCAATGGTGCCATCTTATTACAGCACCACTCGAATTCACTGAGCTCGTTAGAACAAACCATTCTTTCACAGTTGTTTGCAAAGGCAGACTGCACGGCTAGGTGTTTGATTTTAAACGCCTGAATTAAAAGATTAAGAGGTGTGGCCCGGTTCTCTCCATTTTTTTTCCCCTCACTGTGTTTATGTGTCCTGGTTCTGGTTTTGCTTTAGATCCGGGGTTTGAGAAACCCCTGAAACAAACACTTGGTCTGGATTGCTGATTTTCTGGGGAAGAAATGAGATACCGTTATGAACACATGTGTGAACAGGATGTGTTGTGTTCAGGGTGTGTGTGTGTGTGTGTTAGAGTGAGAGAAAGAGAGCTCTTGAAATTCTAGCAAAACCTTTTTATGACATTTACAAACCAAACAACTAGAAATGAGAAAATTAATAAAAGACCTGCAATAATCCCCTGAAAGAAATGTGAATGGGAGTTAACAGTGAGATCTTATGTGACTCCCAAAGAGAAGCTACTGCTGTTCTGTTTGGGTGTGAACTGCCCCTTTAAATCAGATGTGATCAGGAGACTGATGAACACAATTTAGACTTTTTGCATTTTTTTTTTTTTGCTACACGATTCAGTGATTCATCCTTTCAAAGTCTGCGGGAGGAACATTAACACGGTGACTGCTGAAGAGGAGAGACGCCCAAGCCCGCCGAGCCTGAGCAGAGCTCCACTCTGACATCTGCGCCACCTCCAGTCACAAACCACTGGAGTGGAAACTGAGTGCAGATCTTTCTCCTGGCTCATCGTATAGATTTTAATGTAACTTCCAGTTATGTGAGGGGGCAGCGCAGACATGTGGTTAACAGGCCGTGAAAAGGCCAAAGGTTTCCTGCAAACCAGTGTGCGGCCTCCTAATCAAAGCAGCCCTCACAGACTGGATTTAAATATGCAAACATGCAGAAGTTCTGATGACCAGATGATCTGACTTGAACAAAGAAAAGCCTCTGGGGGAACCTTCTAATCAAAGAAATTGCAAGTGTTATTTAGTAACACTGTTTCCAGATGAAATCCACCCCACCGCCTCTGATTATTTGGTGTGCGCACACATGGATGAACTAACAGCTTCACTGAGCAATAGTCTGTCTGCTCCATAGGATTAGGTCATGAGCCCCCCCCAACTGTCGGTGACAAACTGCAAACTAAAAAAGCCGGCAGCATATGGCGCAGGGGCTTATGGGATTACTCAATTAACAAGGTGACTCAGAGAGATACTAATCTGCAAAATGTTCCTCCGACTGAGATGCATGCAGGGCGGTGGCATGTTTTGAAGCACCCAAAACCCAATTAAACACACACACAGACACCCCCCCATGCGTGTGGGCGTGGTTAAGCAGTCAGGTATAATTGTATTAAATGTAAAGCCGCGCGCGTTCAAGCTTTCCGGGTGCTCAAACCAACAAACTCCCCAGCAACGTTCATTGACGCGGGCAAAAAGAGAGCGGCTGTCAGCAGGAGGCTCGTTAATTGTAATTATCCTGACACGAAGTGCGCCGCCGGCAGGAGCGTCACCTTCTAGTGCGCGCCGTGAGCGCAAAACGAGACGCGTGACGCACGACTGGACCGCGAATCCGCAAGTGGACACCTTTTCACGCGAGGAGACTGAAAAAAAGCGATTCAAAATTCAAAACTTAGGGTTCATAAACCATTTTTCTTGAAACTAAAAAAAACATTTATGCGAATGGTTCTTAAAGAACAAGAAAAAAATCCGGTACACAGATTGCAAATTGACAGCCTGTCCGCGTCTCTGTTTGCGCCCCACAGGAGAACCAAACGGGACCCACAGATTGCCAGAAGTGGTCCAACTTATTCCCCCCAATGACTTCAGCCATATTCCCTGGGGCTCTGTCTGCTGCGCTACAGCCACCGTGAGAGCGGAGGAGGATGCTTACCGTGTGGAAAAGCGTTGGGCTGCACCGCATACAGGAAAGCGTGGACCGTGTGGAACAGAATTCCTATCGGTCCCGGTTCGTAATGGGCCAGCGTCTCGTAAACTCCCGCTGGCACATAACCGAAATCCAACTTTCCGGGGGGCGGCAGTCTCCGCGGCTCCGTCTCTTGCTGGAGTTCGCCGGACGCCGACAGCAGCCACAGCAACAGCAGGAGGCGGCTTCCCGGCTTCCACATCGTGTCCAAACCAAAGCGCGACCAAACTGGAACTAAATTCTCAGTGATCGAGAGCACCGGACGGTGACTGCCCGGATTCTGGATTCTTCTCAGAGTCGGGGAGAAAGAAGGGAAGGGAAGGGGGAAGATAGAGTAAAGATACAAGTCTTTTTAAGTCCTGCTGCCCACGGAGCGACTCCTGCCGAGCATCGTTCCCCGCGCTCTGGGGCTCCTTTACGGACGCAAACCGGACGATCTTCTCCCACCTCCCCGCTCTTCGATGCGTTTGGATGAGCGCGCCTGTCGCGTCCACTCCAGCATCTGTGCAACACGGGAACGCGCCGCGTCACGGGAGGGGGCGGGTGGTGCGCGTCGCCGCTTACACACGGAGGACCTGTCCAGGGGGAAGCGCTCCTCCTGCCGGGGAGAGAAAGACGAATTCAAAGCTCCAACATGCTGAAACGTTCATTTTAAACCACCGTTTGTGCCCTTTTACGTTTACTGGAGTTCTGTATTGTCCCTCAGCCCTCTGAGAGATCACTGAACTTTGGTGCGTTGATGGAAATACTATTTTCCCAAATCTATCCGCCATCATGTTTACACATTACTCTCAGCTCCACATTAATAACTCGGAAAATACTGCAATACTTTCTGTAAAGAAAAATACCACATTTAAGCGTTAAGACTTCAATTTGGGAGAGTTTGATGAGCTGAAGGGCTGTCCACCCCCCCTACCTTTTGCTGATATAAAGTACACACAAGCTTAATATTGTACTGTAAATTATAATGAGCAATGTTTCAGAAACCAAGTCTCAGTTTTATGTTCCTCATCATGCTCTTTAAATATGAAAACGTTGCCATTTCTGGCATTAATTTTAACATCAGAAATGCTTTTTTTCCTGGACGTCTCGTCCAACCACCAGCTTTCTCTTTTTCCTGCTAACAGGCGTTGCCTTCCTGACCTTTGACCTTTTGTTCACCCAGCGGGCAGACAGAAGATACCTGCGTGCAGCTCACGGGGGGGGGGGCTGACTTCATTGGCAGAGAAGCAAACAGGTGGGCTCCGCTTCTGTCTCTTTACACACTAACATCCTTGTCCTCTCTCTGGAGCGCACGAGGCCCCAGCCTCCCGGTGACAGGGGGGCCCCTCCTGTTAGGAAATCTTTGATCACCGATTGCGAGCGCCTTTCTTCTGTGACAACACACGGCCATTATTCCTGCAGAGGAGCAGATGGGACTTTTAGACACACGATATGCTT
The DNA here is from genome assembly GCA_015106715.1 of Bujurquina vittata. Taxonomy (NCBI): domain Eukaryota; kingdom Metazoa; phylum Chordata; class Actinopteri; order Cichliformes; family Cichlidae; genus Bujurquina; species Bujurquina vittata. The sequence goes on from VUQK01014410.1 coordinate 28,768, forward strand.
AGACTGAGGCTGGAGATGTACTTTGTAGGTTCATTAAGAACACATTTTAGTGGCTCTTTGATTAAATGCTCTTATTAAAAAATATAAATACTTTTTCCTGCTCTAGAAGGATAATAACCACTTTCTGCATCAGGGCTACAATTTATTTTCCTCCGCTTCAAGCTGCTGCCAAAGCCTGCCTTGGGATTTTTTTCATTTTTAAGTAAGTCAAAATGACCATCATATCCTGAGCACGGAGGTGGACTCTGTCCAAGTACAACTCTCACTCCTGTCGTCCTTTCTCGAGACAAACTCCTGGTAGCTGCGACAGAGCTGAAACTCGTCTCAGCTCTCAGCGGTGTAAGGAGCTTAGCCCTCTAAGAATGTCTGTTGCAGATTTACGCCGCCTGTCCTTCACTTCTGAACAGGTACTCAGGTGCTGTGTAGCCCAGGCTCAGGTCAGGTAAGGTTCATGGATAAAGCTTAGAGGAAGTTTAAAAAAAAAAAAAAACTCCTTAGTTTCACTTCCCTGTCAAAAAAAGAAAAATAAAATCTGAATCTGACTTTTCAATCTGCAAGCCAAAGCCAGTGAGTACTGTCTCTCTTGAAGTGCCTGAATTAAAAAGCTTCGCTCGTCACATGAGACTCTGTAAACATCATTTTCGAGGCAGCGTAGGCCTCCATCTTTCTAGAGCTTTCATCCTCATCACACGGCTCATTTGACCTGCATGTGAAGAAGCTTCTGTGATTTCATTTATAGCGCTGTAACAACTTTTTCCCTGCATTCACTAAAGCAGCAATGGCAAAGGTTCATTCTTGACCTTACAAACAATCCCAACTCAAGATCTACTGCCAGCGTTGATCCAGAGTTTGAGTCACAGAGAGCAAGTGAAACAGCTCAGGATTATCTACAGCAATGGATAGTTGGATAACAAGCATTACCATGTTAATTAATACCAAATTTTTAGGAAGATGCTGCATTAGGAGAAGTAAAATAAAATTGCTCACACTGAAACAGAGTGAACTTCTAAACAGCGTTTCAGATCTGTAGGAAGTTTGACTCATTCTGACTCCCACTCATGGAGTCAAACCCAAATTCAGCGTTTCAAAAGTCAACTTTTTCCAAATGTATTTGACTTTGAAACAGCAAAAAGAAAGAAAGAAACAAAAAAAAAACATATAAAAAAAAGAATATCTTCAAAAACAGGCCAGAACATTGTAGTTCTGCATGCAGGCACATTTAAACAATACACTTAAGAAACCAACTTTTATTACTCCAAACGGGGTAAGCTCATACAATATCAAGGTAGGAATTAAAAATGGGACCAAACTGATGAAACAAAGCAGGCAGTGTACGGGACCATCATGGCTTGCATAAGAGCACTTCTGCATCATGTCCATTAGCCCAGCTGAGCTCAGCCAGGTCCAGGTGTGGTTCAGTCAGGTCTCCACTGCAGACCTGGACGCCGACTCGGCGTACAGTGAAGACTCTGAACCGGATCCATCTGGCGGCTCCGAAAATAGATCGTCCTTATTACAATAAAGATGACGTTTCAAAACACAATCAAATAGATGCTGATATGTGTAAACACCATATACACCTTTCTTCTGTTCAAAATTACATTAAATAGATCACCGTTAAGTATTTCACAAGCAGAAAAATACTTTTTATGTTCCCAGAAAACAATGGGAACAAAAGGGGCAGAGTGTCAGAAAGAGGAACATGAACATAAGTGACCTGAGATTTTTGATCAGATTTTTCTCAAATATTTTGTGTGTGAAGTGTTTGTCCAACTCTGCCAGCCTTGATTAGCTGCTATGAAATAACTGCATCAAAATTCTAAGATTAGCATCGTAAACATGGAGGGAACAAAAAACGTGCTCAATAATATATCACCGTAAGTTCATTTTACAACTTCAGATCAGATTAACAAAAGTGACTGAAAGATTTGGCACGGCTTGGAATCATAAAACGCGAATAAAGTTACAAATAACTGTATTACGTTTAAACTAAATGACACACATGGGTGACAGATGACATTCCTGGTCTCTTTAAGGTTTTTTCCTTCTTTTTTTTTTTTAAGATTATTCACGCAATAAAAGAAATAAAAACTCTGTAAGGTCAGTCATCAAAATATGTCTTGAAACACATGCAAAAAAGGCATTTTGTTGTGTAAATATTGCTTCTATCATCCTAAGATGTAAACATTAGAGCATCACTAGAGTCAAATGAGAACCATAACCGTATTTAAAAGACAACACGGCCCTTCAGTGCATTCAAAAGTAATTAAAGATTAAATACCATTCATCAAAAAAAATGACACTTGTTAAATTTCAGAGGCGTCCCACCAAGTGATCGCTCTTTCTATTGATTATCTCCATTTAACAGACAGATGCACGTTAGGTGACAGTCATTTGAACCCAAGTGATTTGGAAAAATGTGCTGCAAATATCAGAAAGTTAAGATTATACTGAGCTACGAAATACAAATTCACGTTTTCCATATAAACTCTCTGCTCTATACTTGGCTATGCAAGCGATTTAGTGTCAGCCGCCACTAACCGCTTTGGTTAATACTTTACGCTGACTGGGTCCTTTGATGAAAGGCTGTTGAGTTGGCGAAGGCTGCAAATGTCTTCATTGAGTGGCTGTGGTAAATGAAAAGCTCTACTTAAGGCTCTAATTTTAAATTCACTGCTCTCAGTTGTGTTTGTAATGCCATCAAATCATGCTGGAAGGAAAAATGATGCTTCACTTCAAAATTCAAACCAGCTTCACTGAGGTACGAACTCTAATATCAACAGTGTGTGACCGCTCGGTCATGTTTCCCAACGTTTGTTTTGGGCACGTGAACTTTTAGCAAAACACAACGTCTAATTAAAAAAACCCTTTCATTAAACAGATTTGACCCCCCATTTTGTTAATTCTGCTCTGTTTTTTAAATTCTTCTGAATATATGCTAGACAACGACAAAAAAAACCAAAAAAAAACAGGCATTACAGAAAACATTTTGTTTTTATAATTTTGTGATCCTCTGGCTGCGAACTGCCACATAATAACAGAGCTACATTTCTTAGCTCAGTTGTTTTAACAACCTCGATCTCTGTTTGTCTTGCAAATTTGTATGTTGGCTGTTTAGTGCTTAAAATAAACCAGCACTTGTTTTCTTGTGGTAAAAGGAAACACTCATGATTCAAGTGTTACCTCTGATGTCAGAGTCTGGAGCTTTATTCTGGCTGCTGAGCAAACTGAGAAACTTCTCTCCTCCTGGTCCCACTGCTGCTCATACAAGAAGTGCTAGTGTGCCTTCACAGTCACACATATGCTCGCTCACACACACACACACACACACTCACACACACACACACACGCACACACACACGCACACACGCGCGGGCGCGCTCTGACACATGCCAGTTTGTCCTGATGACTCGGCTGCAGCACTCACGCTTTCTGTCTCCTTCTGTTTATCACCTGGGAGATGTTTTCCCCGAGAAACGTCTTCGGTTTCAACAGCAGCAGGATCGTCTGACGTGTTTACAATAATTTACTGTAATGTCACAAATGAGTGCTCGGCTTTCTGCTGCTGCCGGGCGAGAGAGCCAGGCTGGGAGGCCTTCGCTCTCCGTCTTTCCTGAGTGGTTAGTCGCTACATCAGTGGCTGATTAGTCGATGCGGTTTCCGCAGATTGTGAATCGGTCAATCTCCAGCAGGTCTTTTTTGGGATTCTTGTGCTTTGTTTCAGAGGCCAGTTGTGCCGCTGCCTCCTCTTCCTCCTCCTCGTCCTCCTCCTCCTCCTCCTTTAAAAGTGTGGAAGGAGGCTGTTCAGTATCAGGTTCAGGTGGTGGACTAGGTGGACGGCTGGCTGGTTTAGCAGGTGAGACATCGGTAAATGGCGGCGGAAACAAATCAGTCCTGGGGGCAGGCTGCGTGGTCACAGATGAGAAGGTAGAGGAGGCTGGACTGCAGGGAGTGGCAGGGATCTGCACCGCCTTAGAGTCACCTGTGAGAAACAGTGGGGGAAAATGCACCTAATGAGAAAACAAATAAGATGGGTTCATTTTATTCATAGCTTATTTGTGAATAAAAACTTTGGGTCTAACACAGAGCCCACCCAGCAGCTTCAGTGCTCCACCCACGTCTACACGTGATGAGTTTAGGTACAGTGCTGAGTGCAGGTGAATCACTGCAGGCACGTGAGTAAAACACATGAAAGTAAATACGTTTTCACACCCACAGTGCAGGTAAAATGCAAGCTGTCCACAGCAGACAGCTGGACTTATTAAAGCATGTCCTTTTCATCAAACAAGTGCGAGAGACACAAGTGAAAAATGTGACCGATATCTGTGTCGACAAGCTTAACATTTTGTGACATAATTCTACTCGTCTGTTCAGTTATTAAGACTAATCCCATCGCCATGTCTGTGGAGATGCAGTCAACCTCCACCCACCTACCTGTTCAGTTTCAACGCAGCACGGAGGGAGAGTAATGAAAAGCCAAAATATGTTGATGTACAACAAACACCAGCACAGTTGGATCTCATCACAATCCACTTCATTATGTTAAGAGAAAACACTGCAAAGGCTTTTCACTTTGAAAGCAGAGCACAGTTACATTAGGAAAATCAATTAAACAGAATAATTCATAATATCAGAGAGAACTGAGCAAGAAGACTGTCCACCGAGATGACTGCTTTGCCCCAGGCTGCGACTACAGCAAACTTTCAGTTCTTACTGTAGACAGAGAAGAACAGACGCTTCAGAAAAACTGCAACACACTGAGTAAATGGACAGTGTACACTACGTGTGTGTGTCTAAGGCAAAAAAATAAACTCTGATAGGAGCCAAGAAAAAAAATGAGGCCAACAGAAGATTGGAAAATTCCAAGTTTCTAAATAATTCAGCATTAAAGCAGTGAAGAATATATAATAAGGCACAGCTGTCAATGGCGTGCACACCCTTTCTAACCTTCTTTCTTTCAAGAGCACAACTACCACTTAGCCTGCTCCAAAATTAAGGCCTAAAAGTCACTCTAAATGACAGAACAACGCCAGTTCTGCAAAACTGATGCTATGATCATCCACCCATCTTTGTAACCACTTATTCAATTTATGGTATAATCTGCTGATATTGATGCATTATGTATTGCATCACTCTAATCATTAGGCAGCCATGTAGAAAACTGAATGCAACCATGCTGTTTAAATGTGAGCAATATTGCTGAGCAGTAGGTATGGCTTTAATATTGCTCAATGGGGAGTCATAGTCTGCACTATTTGTGGCCATGAGTCCTCCCTGACAAACATGTTAGACAATGCTCAACCAATCAGAAGATGGCATCACAAGCTAATCAATAAGACTGCAGCCTAGAACCAATGTTACTATAAATGGACTGGCTCTTTACATACAAATTTGGTATTCCCCTGTTTCTCATCATCTAGCTACTGCCAGCTGTTCGGTGACCAAGCTCAGCTGCTACATTTGGGGAATCCCCATTTTCTCTGTCAGTCAATAATGGTCAAGTAGGTATAGCCAATCGCACAACACAATATGATCATATGATTAGGCTAAGCCAATCAGGCATGAGAAAGACACTGCATGGCATTAATCTATATTGTCGCAGCATCAGCAGCCTGAAATCCTCCATGTTGTTGACTCACCATTTCAGATAAATACACTCAAAGTGTCCAAAGCGTACCAAATATCCAGGAATATGAATATTGTGTTGCACATGGCTCAATATATCGAGTAGGAGGATAAAAATCATGGCATGCTGTCTTCCATTATAATAAAACGCGTAGGCCAGATGTTCATTCTTGATGCTCTATTTTCTATCATGGATTTAAAGTTGCTTAATTTTTAATATCGACATAACCCTAACCCTGTTCTAGTTGACGGAAGTGATGAACCCACATAAATTTTCACCCAATTCATTCAGCTCATTGTTTTGGTTTGATCTCAATGTTTTGGCTCCATTTTACCAGCAAACAGCACAAACATCAAATATGCTAAAGTGCAGCATTTATTATTAATCTCTCCCTCTCCCTCAGCACCAACCGGTCTCAGCCGATGACTGCCCCTCCCTGAGCCTGGTTCTGCTGGAGGTTTCTTCCTGTTAAAAGGGAGTTTTTCCTCCCCACTGTCACCAAGTGCTGCTCATAGGAGGTTTTGACTGCTGCGCTTTCTCTGCAATCATTGTACGGTCTTTACCTTACAATATAAAGTGCCTTGAGGCAACTGATATGATTTGGCATAATATAAATAAAATTGAATTGAATTGAATTAAGGAACCAAATATCTGTTTCCTTAGCTGGTGGAGACCAAAACAAAGCTACAAGGAAACATAACAGAAAATCAAAAGCTAAAATAAAGTGTGATGGGCAGCTGTTCACTTATCAGTTTTGTAAGGTAAGGTATAGTTTTGTAAGGTTCATGTGTTAAGTACATTATGAAACTGATTTTCTTGTCATTTGGCTGTATTGCGCAAACTAATGACAATTAAAATCCACCGAGAAGTGAGTGAGGCTTGCAAACAGTCATATGGAAAAGTGGCTATAAAACAACAGATGTGACCTTGAGCAAGTGTGCAAGTTTGATTAATTTCTGACCAAAACTAGGAGAAGTTGCACTTCTTGTGAATTGTGCACAGACGGATGGACAGTAGATGCCTTGCAATGACTTAAGCTCATTGGTCCTTTGGCCAGATGAGCTCAAAAACAAACAAAGAAAGCAAAAAAAGAAAACAGTTGCACCCTGGGGTGCAACTACGTATTATTTTTTACTATTGATTAATCTGCTGATATTTTACCTGCACTTTACTTACACATTTTACAGGAATATGTTATTAAATATCTGATTATCTAATTTTTATATTCATTCCCCAGCTCATTTTTCCAGGCCTAGTTCAAGAGTCATTAACGGGTTACATTACAAAAAAATTTAGATCTGTTATCAGAGTCACACACTGCAGATTTCTCCACTTCTCTGAGCTTCTCTGAGCTTTAATAAAAGTTAACCACCATATGGCTTGAAATGGCTAATGTGAAACCGCTCATTGCACATTTCTGCCCTCTGGACAAAAACATGCACTATAGACAGATGGCAGATCCTAGTGTTATTTGAAGGCAGACCACTGCAAAGACAAAAACATGCAAATGAACAGAATTGTGCAGTGAATCCAGTGGAGCAGCAGGTAAAGCTTGAGGCTTACACCAAAGTAGTTTAATGTCAGAAAAGTGATCATGGTATCTAAGGTCGAAGGTTCAAATCCCAGAGGGTAAATGTGAAGGGCGCACAGAGAGGCTTGCATTAATTTCCCACAACCTCAAAGCATATATTATTATACTCATATGCTGGAGCATGAAGCTGTAAGCCATGTTGCTGCAGCTCTGTGAAAACCCAGATTCATTTGAAACACGAGCGCTTTTGATGTTCGATGGTATGATCACCATCGGGATCTTTGTCATTTTAAAGCTCCTGCCTCGGTGCAGCAGGCGGGTCTCTGGGACACATGGGAGCAAAGATCTGCAAGGATTTGGCTGAGGATGACAGGGAGATAGTGTCACCTCCAAATCTGTGTCCCATCATGTGTTACTGTACGTGCAGGGCCTGTGAAACTATGTCAAACTATGAGCAAAAATATTAACGAGGGAATTCGTGTGCAAATATCAAAATATGGGGGGGGGGGGATTTTTGTTAATTATTCTTTTTCTAAAAATCTGACACGGAATGAAGCCCTTATACAAAGTGCCACGACAGTACAAGACTTACGGAAATGCTGTAGGTTTTACTACATTAAGTGTACTGCTGGATCTACACACTATTTTTATTGTCAGTTAATACGTCTGTTTGATCTCTGTCAGAGAATCCTGTGTCCATCTATGTCCATCCGATCTAAAGTAGATGACAAATGCAGAACTGAAAGTTAAATAAGAAAACAAATCTGCTCAGAAAAATTTAATTCATCACCTAATCAAAGGTCTATATTGTCATAAATTAAATACTGCATTAGTAATTATTAATTGCTCGACAAAAACAACTCCAAGCATAATAGATGTGTTTACTATTTAACAACATAAAATGCCAGACTAAGCAATAAAGCCAATATGCACTCATTGATGCCCTGGACATGGGCATCATGAAAAGAATAGGAAATACGTAAAACATTGTTTCTTGATTGATGTATAAGATCATGGCCAGCAAAAGGGTTTTGGGAAGAGAGGTTTTTTTTTGTTTTTTTTTTAACAGTGGGAGTATGTGAATTATCCATGTTCTAGCCTGTAATCTGAAGAGACTGAAGGTTTCCAGCATCCCCACTCTCTGGATGCTTCCATGACATGCCTGAAGCAGGGCTTCTATCTGCCGCCATGTTTGTCTGGATGCAAATGTCAGCTAAATGTCCAAGATGTAAATTTAAGTGCCAGCTAAATGCTCAAAAAGGTTAATGTAAACGTGGTTCTTTTAGGCGGGGCCATTTGGTGAGACTGCGCTGAGCTACACAAGACTGAAAGCAATAATTAGCATCATTCCAACAAATACATAAATTACTATTTTCAATGCTAGTGTGAGACAAACAGTAATAAAACACTGTTTTCCTTTGGAAATTGTTTTTTTAAGATGATTATAGGTTACTGCTGTTGTACAGAAAAAAAGAACGGTAACAACTGTGTAGCTGAAAGAGCAACAGGCAACACTGTTCATCAGCAAGATTCAATCCCAGGACGTCTCATTTACAAGATATCTATTCCTGCAAGTCTCTCAGGTCCCAGCATTTTTCATATCTCCAAAAGAAGATACAACCTTCAATACACCACAAAGGTTTGTGCTTGAAAGGTTGTGTGTATGAAATTCCAAATAAATACTCATGCTATATTTGTATAGCAGCTATGGATGCATTTAGATCCACACTTTCGATCCAAACTGTAGTGATGCACCGAGCCCCATGACCTTTTCATGGTAAAGAAATGAAAGGGAACACGACTTAATAATTAAACGACCTTAAAATAGCTTTGTATTATCTTAAAACATCTAGACACAGTGTGCGAAACCTCTTAGAATACTGGGTAGAAAAAAATGTATAAAAAGAGATATTTATAGACAGTCCACAAATGTGATGTTTCAGTGTACCTGATTGTTCGTGTAATTAGTGGAAGTGAGTATTATCAGGCTGAGATGAATGATTGATAACACTGGCGGTTAGACCAGGTCAGACTGTTTTTTTCTGTGTTCCGAATGTATGATTGTGTTTTATTAAGGATGGGAGCCACAGCTGAGGTCACAGCATGAACAACAAAGAGCATCTGAAGCCTGTTTAAACTGCATCACATTTATAGACAAAAATGTAAAATGCTTTCATGTGTAATTTCCAGCTATCTGTTAAGTCATTTTATACCCACATTAATAACCACTCACAATAACATTTTCTGTTGGACAAAATACACAATTCTCTGGCATGCAAATGTTTCATGAATCATTCTGAATCACTTGAGATGATTAGTGCCGTAGTCATGAATTTCATGAGCACTGAAACCTATGGATCCTTGTGGGTGTAAACAAAAGCTTTTACAAAATATGAATTCACAACATATCTGAGATTGTTTCTGTAACCGCCATGTTTTTTTCCTCCTCTCAGTCTTTTGAGTTTTTCTTTTTTTTTACCTGAGGGTGTGCGACACCTGGCTGGGTCAGCTTTGCTGGGGCTCTTGGCAGAGGAGGATGGAGCAGTCGAGGGCCTCTCAAACAGTTTGTCCTCCATTTTGGCTCTCTTAACATAAACACACGATTTCCCCAGGAGCACAATACTGTTCAACACTTTCAGCGTCACCAGCCTACAGAGGGAGAGGAGTGCAGTCAGAGCGGGGCATAATTGATTAGAAAAAAAAACTAACTTTTTTCTGTTCTTCAGCAACTACTGTAGAGCTTCAAAAGTACCATCCAACAAGTCTGGAGAGATAAAAAGCTAATCAAACAAACATTTAAAGCATTTCACAATATTATCTTGGTGAATTACCTTGTGAATTATCTTGTAGCTTTTTGAATCCTTATTTTTTGTTAGTTAGTACTGAAATGTTATCAAAATGCTATCTTGAACGAGGCCACAGCTATAACGAATCTCTTTCACCATCTGGCTTCAATCACCAGTTCTCACATCCCACCACTTACACCAGGATGTTAGTGTGCACTGTCCCTCTGTGTTTGTGGGCTTTGCTACAAGGCCGGGACTCTGACACTGTGATGAGTGAGAGACAGACACATTTGGGTCTGTGGACCACTGCTCGCTGTGACAGGGCGTTTCGAACGGAGCGCATGTCAGCGCAGCTGAATCTCTGCCAAGGCACAGTGGTCTGTTCAAACCAGGGCTATTTTTAAATCAGAGGATAGGGGAGGCCAGAGATGGCACTAGAGATGACAACATTGTATTCTTCACCCTGAGGGAAACTCTTCAATGGTACGTGCCCTGATGGGATCCGGCAAATGAGAATGAGCAAAGCTATCAGCAACACAGCAAAGGGAGGATGTGAGAGCACAATGTTAATGCTTATGTAACCGTGTGCGTCTCTGAATCTGAATGTGTGTTTATGATAGTGCCTGCATGGGTTACTGTGCATCCATGAAACTGCGCAAGCATCCTTGTACGCTCAACATGGGCCTGTGCTTGTGTGAGTCTGTGCATAAAAGGCACATTATAATTAAACAAAGAGTGCCAGTGTATGTCAATATTTAGTGATTAAATGAACACCATGTTAATGTTAAAAAAATATATACAGATTATAACCTGCGGTGCAGTGGTTTAAGCCTGCAGTTTCATAAGGATGAGCAGATAATATCTTATCACCAGATTATCACAAAATCTGTTTCAGTCATCAATCTTTCCTTAAGCTACTTTTCCCAGTCTGATTAAAGTACTTGCAATGCATTTCAAATGAAAAGATAATCTTTAGCAAAATAAGAATGGTAATATCAGGCTTAAAAGCTCACTCGTGTTGTTGAGTTCGGCAATTAAAAAAAAAAAAAAAATCACACTGTAGCATTAGCGACACAAATCTAAAGACTTACCCGAGATAAAAGAGGAACACACAGGTGTATGACAGCGCTCCCTGCACCTTCACTGAACTGATCACCACTCTGCTGAGCTGTTCAAAAATTTGTAGTAGAAATGGAATTATTTTTCACTTTGAAAGCATAATAAAAAAATTTCATTTCAGCAATAACAAGAAAAATTGAGCAGGGTTTTTTTTAGAGCTTGTGGAAACAGTTACTGAGAGTTTTGAAACTTCTGTCTCATGTTTGTGTGCCAATGACTAACTCTATTCTGGTATTTAGCTCCTGAATAGCAACAGACTGCAGTCGCTCTTACCAGCACAGCCAATGGCAGGGGGATGAAGCCCATCCTCCGGGCCACTGAGTCACTGTAGTCAGTACAAGCCTACACAGCGACAGACGAGCATAAATTACAGCACTTGACAAAACTGCATTGATTAGCTGCGTGGGCTCAGTGCTGTTTATGTAAGTATAATGATGGCGATGTGAAAAAAGAGGGAGTTGCTTACATTCTTCTGTCGACTGCTGACGAGATCAAAAGCCAAACTGGCTCGATATTCACTGTACACCTGGAAAACGGTCGAGAAAATAATATAGCACAGGAAATGTAAATAGGTAAGGGACCCCAAAAGTCATGGCGATGACTGAAGAAAGAAAGAACAGCAGGTTCAGTTCTTACATCTGCGGTGATGTCGTTGAATTTTGTGATAAAAGCATGTTTGATGACATCAACAGCAACTTCAGAGGTGACAACCATAAAGACGTCAGGGAACAACACCCACAGGTGATCTGAGAGGGGGGGAAAAAAGACTTTAATCATTTGAAACAGGATTTTTTCCAAGGATTGTTTGCAACAACCCAGGCAAGGCTTCAGCAAATACACTGAACTTGTAAGACTGCAGATTTTCCTTGGGCAGCCACTGGAGCAGATTACAAAAAGGCCTGGCTTCTCCTGATTAATGGCGTGGTGTATCAAACATCAGAAAATAGTAAAATATCACCAAGACAAAGGGATGAATCACAATGTGTTCAATTCATATCTATACAAAAAATACCACAACAGCAAATCCTCAGCTCATCTCCAGCTCCATACTTTTACTCTTGCATTCTACTACTGTAGCTTTGTATGATGCACAGGTCAAAATAAACCTCATCTTATACTCAATCATCTTCCGTCTTAAACAAACCATTCCAGCTCCTCCTCCTCCCAGGCTCTCCCTTTAAGCCAACCTGCTCCTGACTGGGAGCCCTTTGCAAACCTAAGGGGAGCAGATGGGTGGGGCTTCTGTGCTCACAGTAAGAGCTGTGTGCCTAAGATGATCATATTGAGAATATCTCCTGTATTTGGCGTCATAGAGGACCAAAAACAGAGAAAGAAAAACTGCGTGGAACTGAGAATTTTCAAGAATTTTAAGCCTGAGGATTTATGCATTTCCCTTTGAACACAAAGTGTTAAAACTTATTGACATTTTTAATTGACTGAAACTATTTTTTTAAACCAATTATTACAGTACACATCCCGAACCACGTTAAATGCACACACATGCATAAAAATGCACAAGACCCCAATGCTTACATTACTTATTGTAAGAATTTATGAATTTAAAGTCCTTAACTTGTTTTTAAAAGATGTTGACTTATTTATGTTTCCATTATTTACCATACAAACCAGGTAAAGCTTTATACTCAAATATGGGCTCAGTGAATATTCTGCTGCTGTATTCAGAAAGGCTCAGCCCATTCTGGACGACACACCCAACAAACTATATGTTGTTAGAAAATATTTTATCATGCCAGTTACACATCAATACTAGGTTTTGTTTTTCAATAACAGTGCATCCACAGCAAACAGGTTTTTTTTTAACCTTTTCTTTTGCCTATAGATGTGCACATTTGTTGAATCGCTCACTTCACTGTAAGAGAGGACTGAACAAAATGCCTCCGAGCTTCAGGCTTTTATATTAAAATGGGAGTGTGTTTAGTTGGTATTAGCTGCACTAAAAGAAGAACTTCAAACACCACTGCTGCGGCGTGGTGGCTAAGTAAGCTACTTGTAATTTGTATAACTCTTTAGCAAAAGAAAGCTGTAGCGCTGCTGGTATTAGTACATCAGTGTTATGATTTCAGCTGACAGGTCACGTCTGTCATCTACTGTGTGTCTGACTTTGAGATTGGCAGGAGGAGCTGACTGTTTTCAG